>JAOXJP010216941.1:0-11775 GCA_025762735.1 Platanus orientalis
CCCCCCCCCCCCCCCCCCCCCCCCCCCCCCCCCCCCCCCCCCCCCCCCCCCCCCCCCCCCCCCCCCCCCAACTGCCCTATGTGGCTCCGCCCCTGCGCCCCAATTATGAGAGTGTCATGTTGTGTGGCAATCTTGGAAGTGTGGCAATGTTTGACACGCTGATTAAGGTTGACTGTAAACATATTTTGGGTCAAAATGGGTCAACCCAACCCGCTTTGACACAATTAATAAATGGGTTGGGTTTGGGTTAACCCATGTAGTCGTATACTCTTAACTTGACACAACACAAATATCATCCACCAAAATAAACTACCACATAACCCGTGAACCCAACACGAATCCTACACCAAATAAGAAGGTTACAATTGACTGCAAACATGTTTTGGGTAAAATGGGTCAACCCACTTTGACCCAATTAATAAATGGGTTAGGTTTGGGTTGAACAATATGGTCAGATACTCTTATCAAAACACGTCACAAACCCGTTCTGCCAACACGAATTGCCACCCCCAATTATGAGCGTGTCATGTTGTGTGGCAGTCTTGGAAGTGTGCAATTGTGTTTCATCTTTCATGTGTTTTATGTGATGCGAATTGGATTTCATACGTAATAGATTAAAGAGGAATAATGTTCTGTCCATGATGTACCGTGGGGCCTACCCCCCTGTGAGGGGTGGAACAGTACATCGAGGACAGAACATTCTTTCAAATAGATAGATAAAATCAAGCAAAATAAGATTTCGCTGGTACTTGATGGTAGGCATTTGTGGAGGCTTGATTAAGGACCTAAACGTTGGTTCATGTAATATGCCTCAATCAACTTAGGGAACAATAAATTAATAAAACAGTTATGTTGAAGTATATTAATACATGTATCTCCACGCCTTAAGGTTTTGAGAGAGCTTAGTTAATCCACTCTTAAAATTGATGGATTGGATAGTTATCCCAAATCCAAATAAATAAATTACGGAGCAACTGTTCTGTCCAGAATAGTGTCTTGGATACCAAGGGACAACACGTGGAAAAAAATGGACAGGGTTAAACAAAGACACCATCAGATGCTTAAACACTACGAATATCTGAATCCCACCCATTTCCTTCCACTTGTCATCCCTGGTGTCCAAGACACCATCCTGGACCGAACATTTGTCCTCAGTAAATTAATATGAATAGGATTTTTTTATTTAATATAGGAGAAAATTTCCTCTCCAGGATTTGGTGTCCAGAGCACCAGGTGATTTTATTTAGAATAAAATGGGTGGGAATTTAAATTTTCATCCACACTCTTGCCCATTTTATTCCATGTAATGTCATGGTGTCTGGTACACCATCCTGGTCACCAAATCCCGGACAGAACATCTGTTTTGTTAAAACATCCATTAGATATTTAAACAAATACGAATTTCCAATCAAGATTAATGGCAAAATACATAATCTAGATTCACTCTGTCGTCGGTCCGTTTACACTCTCAAGCTAATTCACCAGCAGACACAAAAGTGGCTATACCAAAAAGCAGAGAAGTTTTGTTTAATTTGTATCACATGGGAAGCGGTAAAATAAAATCTGAAAGGTTTATAAAAGTCATCCATTACACTAAAAATTAGGTGAGAACGAATCTTGTGAGAACAGTGAAAACGGTGTCAGGGTACAGACACATCAGCACCAAAAAGTGATAAGTCCCCCCCCCCCAAAAAAAAAAAGTGCAAATCACTTTTCGGTACTGATGCATCAGCCCCTCTGGTGCCTTTTTCACGGTTCTCACGAGATTCGTTCTCACATAATCCAAGCCCCATCCATTAGGGTAGACGATCTTAATCTAACGGTATTCTGGCAATTTGGAGAATGATTGTCTGTGATGACACAGACCTCTATCAGCGTGTCAATGATTGACAGATGATGGGTTTTCAGATTTGGTGTCTTTTTTAACACCTACTTTTTCATCTGAACACTTTTGGGACGATTTTAACCCCAAAATACAAAACATGTCAACTTATCATTCACCATACACACTACAGACACATTTTCATCACAGAACATATTCTTCCAATTTTTTCAATCCATGCCCCAGTAGCATCACGTGCCATATATATGCAAATTAGTGAAATCACAACTATGGTCCTCAAACGATGCATGCTAGATTGGATCTCTTTGCCCAATCCGACTGGAATATGATTTTAACTCTCCATATATTATTTTTAAGAAGAATTAATTGGATGGCTAGCAGCCTTTGTTTTATATATTTAAGTTATTTGGACCCCTCTCACATGCAAGCAGCACATATAGATGATGGTCACGTAAAAGCCGTTATTCCAAAGGGGGAGAATTCAAAAGGATAACTGACACAATTTTTTCTTTTTTTTTTTTGGGTAAAGGATAACCGACACATCTAGAGCATAGGTCTAATTCCCCCTCCGGCAGCTTTCTGCTGTTATGCGATATTGGCACCTCTTTCATCAGTTTGCAAGGCTCCCACTCTATGAAGACATTGTCTGAACCTATGAGGCCATGATAAAAGAAAAGAAAGAGCCACAAAAAAAAAAAATGGAGATCAACCTATAGTTTTGAGAATCAGAGCAGCCATCAAATCATTAAGGTGGACGGTTCAGGTTATTGTTGGTTTACATGATCTAACGGTAGTTTGTTTCGTATAAAAATATAATAAAATACCAAAAAAACAATTCATAAGGCATTAGTAGGCTTATGACCAGGTTTTTAATTTTTAGACATACTTAAAAATGTAACAAAAAACCAAAAAATAATTATTTTTTTTAAAAAAAGTGGGATTGGAATTTAGAAAAACAGATTTCTAATTTTTTTTTCATCTTAATTTGCTTAAAAAAAACAGTTGGTTTTATTAGAACCAAGTTCATAAAAAACCAGCTGATTTTAGCTGGTTTTGATGGGTCTTGCCGATTATATGTGGTTTTTGACAAATTACGGTTTTAAGCTTCTATAAAACCGTTTAAGGTGCTAGTTCCGGTTAAATCTAGTCTAACCACCTGGTCCAACCCAATTTTAAAAAACTTTGGATCAATCAACATGGTACTTAATGGCAGGCACTGCAATGTGTTAGGTTGGTGGGTGGATAATCAACCTAAACCCAGCCAATTGTCTAGTGTCATGAAGATAAGTTCACGGGGACTCGGAATATACTGGATGGGTTAATTGGATTGCTTAAGAAAATGCAAGGTTCTATCGAAATGACTAAGGATCATGGGGACTATTAGATTAATTTACTAAATAAGTTTTATTTAGATTTACTTTTAGATTTTATTTTGGTGTTTTATTTTAATAGAATTCTAGAATATCAAGTTATATTAAAAGTAGATATATTCTATTACCAAGAGTTAGGGAAGTTTCTACATTTGGATATACTAGGACATTGGGCTATAAATTGTTAATCCAACTTTTAAAAAACTTGAAATTAAAGAAAATTGTTTCACATTTTAATGGAATACTCTTGTGACATTTTGGGATTGGTTGAGTCTTTCCCATCAAATCGTGTGCTTCATCTTCATATTTCTCTTTTTTTTTCCAGATTTTTCAGGTTTTGAGTTTGAGCCGACATCAGTTGACATCAAAGTCATAGTGCCTTGCTCATAAGAAGAAATTGTACAATTAAAGAGACAGACTAAAGACCTTACGTAGTGCATTATATAACTTGAAAGCCAAACTCTAAATAATATGAGGAGAATGAGCTTTTCAAAACACCATTTTATATGTGTGCTCCTTGTAGGGAGTCTATAATTGATTTGATTCTTTATTTTCAGAATTGATGGATTCAGGTAAAAATATTTCATTTTTACCAATTTATGACAATTGTATCTATGTTGAAGACCTAAGTGATTAACATGAGGGCTTGTTAGGAGATTTTAATGAGATGAAGAACTTGTATCCTATTAAACATGATGAAGATAATTAAGGTAGAGGAGCTTGCATCGTTTATGATTCAAAAGAGTAAAACCAACTTCAATATTGTGCTTAGTGATGTCCATATGCCTGATGTGGATGGTTTTAAGCTCATTGAGTACATTGCGTTGGAGATGGATCTTCCTGTTATCATGATGTGAACAGATGATGAAAATGACATTATTATGAAAGGTGTCACACATAGCGTATGTGATTACTTGATCAAACCTATTCGGATTAAGACACTCAAGAATATATGGCAGCATGTTGTCCGGAAAAACAAGAACAAGAACAAGAATAAAAACAAACGATGTTCTAAAACTCAAAGGTGAGTTTTTCTCTTACCCAGGCTGACAAATGTAGACCACATATTGGATGACTAAGGATGGGGGGACCACTAGATTAGTTTACTAAATAAGTTTTATTTAGATTTATTTAAATTTTGTCTCAGTGTTTTATTTTAATAGGATTATAGATATCTAGTTTTATTAGAAGTAAATGTAATTTATTTCCAAGATATATGGAAGTTTCTATATTTAGATAAACTAGTATATTGGGCTATAAATTAGGGTTTTTTTTTTTTTTTTGTAATTGTCAATCCAATTTTTGAAGAAATTAAAATTAAAGAAAATTGTTCCACATTTTTGTGGATTTTTCTTGTAAAGTTTTATGATTAGTTGAGTCTCTCCCACCAAAACATGTACTTCATTTTTATCTCTCTTTTCTTGTTTAGATTTTTCAAGGTTTTGAGTTTAAGCCGGCATAGAAATGCCAACCCAAATATGATACCTTTCATTAATAATCAGCTTAGTACACACAAAGTGAAAAGGAATGTTGATCATGCCAATCATGCATCCCCTACTAATGGGTTGGAATAGGGTTTTATTTTTAATGATCATTATTTGTTCTTCAACTAGATATGAACCTATCCACCACAGCATTTCATCAAAAAACCCATGATCCCACATTTAAACCTTTTTTGACTGGTATTTTGACCCGATTAAGCTGTGGGTAGGGTTCTGGATGGGTGCTTAGCCGTTATCTTTGGTGGTCAACCTAACCTAACCCTATCTCGATTGGACTAGTGGCTTGATCCAATTAACCTAATATTGTTTCCTTAAAATATGGAATAAAGTCAAAGTAGGTAACTTTTTAAGTAGTTGGTCAACTGGTTTGATTAGTTGTTTCAACCATGTAAATTTGGGTCTGGGATTCAAACGGTCCAATCAGGACCCTAGCTCTTGGATTATACAGTCATTGTTCCACAATAACCATGGACAGTCAATAGAAAGTTATTTGTAGTTTCCTTTATTAAAGGAAAGAAATCATCATGCATTCTAGCATAATGGAGATTTGGAGTAATTGTAGGCAAGCAATCTAGAGTTTCCGGTTTACAATGATTATAGGCATTTATGATGTAATTAGCAAGCAATCAGTTTTTATTTACCTAGAATAGATTTTTTTTCTTACTTGTATAAAACTCTTGTATTACTATGCAAACAAAACATACAATATACGGAAAATCTCTCCATCTTGTTTCTCTTTCATCTACCATTTTTTTACATGGTATAAGAGCGTTGATCTTGGTGACTCTTGAAACCTAAACACTTTCTGCTACAAACACAACACAATGGGCGAAACAAAAACCACAGAAGCGTCAATTGATGTTTCAGATCCACTTGTTTTACATCACTTGGATCATCCAGGAATTGTTTTGGTCTCCAAGCTACTTGAAGGGTACAACTACGGGCAATGGAATCATGCTATGCGCATCAACCTTAGCGTAAAGAACAAAATTAGTTTCGTCAATGGAACCATTAAGGCACCAGCACCTACGGATCCGAAGTTCCCAATTTGGTAGCGATGCAATGACATGGTGTTATCATGGATTCTGAATTCAATCCATCCAGACATAGTTGGTAGTGTTATCTATGCTGAAACAGCGGCCAAAGTTTGGAATGATCTTAAGGAGAGGTTTTTGCAAGGTAATGATTCCAGAATTTATCAAAGTCAACAAGAAATTGTTGAACATCGACGGGGACAGCAATCCGTCTCTGTTTATTACACCAAGATGAAGGCACTTTGGGATGAATTGGCCTCATATCACAAACCTCTATCCTACAACTATGGAGGATTGAAGAATCTTGCCAACCGAGAAGAGAATGAAAGAGTCATGCAATTTCTTATGGGATTGAACGAATCCTATGCAACTGTCCAAGGATCAATTCTAATGATGAGTCCTCTTCCGGATACACGCAAGGCCCACGCCTTGGTACTTCAACAAGAAAGACAAGTTGATGTAGCCTCTCGATGCGAGACCAATACTGGTCATTATGCAATGCAACTCAGTCATTCACAACAGATGGGACAAGTTGCTCAACTAAGTCGACCTTCCGTGGCATAGGAAAACGGCACTACAAGAAAGCAACTCAAGTGCAACTATTGTGATCGAGATGGCCACCTTATTGATCGTTGTTTTTACTTGCATGGATTTCCAATTAGCCACAAATTGCATGGGAAGAACGTGAAGCCAAAGGGAAAGAAACCAGATGCACACAATACTCAAACCAACACAATTGAACCATCCAAAGAGTCAACTACAGAAGGGGCCACATTCCCAACCAAGGAATACAATCAACTCATGGCTTTACTTTGGAAAGGGAATGGTAATGACCAATCTTTTGCAAACACCACAAGTATAATCACATCCACTTGTAATACTACTCAACATGATTTTCATTCTGATTTATATTGGATCGTGGATAGTGGTACGACAGATCATATATCCAAGTCATTACCAACACACAATAAATCTGACACTCATTGTGATTTTGTGGAATTACCTGATGGTGGTCAAGCAAAGATTAAGTCTACTAGGTCTATTAAATTATCACCAGAGTTCTTCTTGATGGGGTGCTACATGTTCCAAATTTTTGAGTTAACTTGTTATCAGTTAGCAAAGTTACTCAAGCATTGAGATGTAATGTGATATTTTACCCTAATTTTTGTGTGGTGCAGGACGTGGCTACGAAGAAGACAATTGAACTGGGCAAGTAACATAACGGGTTGTACTATCTTAAGACAAGCCAGAATCCACACCTAGGAAACAGTGTCAATCGTACCTCCAATCTTTGGCATCAACGACTAGGGCACCCATTTTTCGCACCTCTTCAAGCATTATCCAAGACCATTCCAGAAATAATTTTTGATTCTCATCATGTTTGTGACATTTGTCCACTAGCCAAACAAATACGTTTACCTTTTTCTCGCAGTTCAATTTCATCAGTTGCGCCTTTTGATTTGCTTCATTGTGATAGTTGGGGAGTTAATTCTCATTATGGGGCACTATATTTTTTGACTATTGTAAACGATTTTTCTCATTTTACATGGATTCATCTTATGAGTTTTAAGTCTAAGACACAATCATTGTTGAAATCTTTTTTCTCTTGGGTTAAAACTCAATTTCATTGTGATATTAAAGCCCTACGTGCTAATAATGGGAATGAATTCATATCCATGCATTCTTTTTTTAATGATTATAGAAGTATTTTTTAGCATTCTTGCCCTTACACACCTCAACAAAATGGGGTTGTGGAGCGCAAACATCGTCACCTCTTGAATGTGGGTCGTGTTCTTCGATTTCAAGCAAATTTATCTTTAAAATTTTGGGGAGAAAGTATCAAAACAACTTGTTACCTCATAAATCGCCTACCTACACCCTTGTTGTTTCAAAAGTCACCATATGAAATTTTGCATGGTAGATCACAAAGTTACTCTCACGTACGAGTTTTTGGATGTTTATGTTATGCAACCAACTCACACCCACCCACAAATTTGATATACGTGCTCATCAATGCATTTTTGTTGGCTATCCTCTTGGTCAAAAGGGATATCGGGTCTATGATCTCGATACAAAGAAATTTTTGACCTCCTGGGATGTTGTTTTTCATGAACACAGCTTTCCATTTTCTACCTCACCACCAGAAAATCAAAATGATTACCATGTTTTGCCCATACCTATTGATGGCATCTCACCATCTCTTCCTGTTAATTCCCAACCAATCTCACCATCTCAAGCTCAAATTCTAGCACACCCATCAACACTCAATCCATCTCCTGATTTGCATGATTTCATACCTCCGGGAATCACAGCCACAAGCCCTCCAATCACGGTCGAATCTCTTAACATTCAATCACCTTCTCCAATCATGGACATTCCTGTTACCTTAGAATCTACACCAATTCCGCCACAAAATCAGCCCTCTCTCCGTTGTTCTAGTCGACTCACAAGGGCCCCTACTCATCTTCGAGACTGCCACGTCAACCATGCTTTGTTGCTTGACCCAGTTGTCGTCCCTTCTTCCACGTCCGGTACTCGGTACCCCCTCACTCGGTATGTTTCTTATTCCAATTTTTCTCTTGCTCATCAGAAGTTTGTACACAATATATCTCACTTGGTCAAACCAGTTTCAAATGAGCAAGCTAGCCATGATCTGAAGTGGGTTGAAGCCATGTAGGCAGAACTTTGTGCCCATATGGACAACAATACGTGGACCATGGTTTCCCCTTCCTCTTGATCATCGTCCCATTGGTTGCAAATGGGTCTTAAAGATTAAATATCACTCTGATGGTACCGTCGAGTGTTATAAAGCTCGACTTGTTGCAAAGGGTCTTACACAACGTGAGGGCATTGACTACAAAGAAACTTTTTCCCCGGTTGCCAAACTCATCACTATCCGTTGCCTCTTGACTATTGTTGTTGTCCATGATTGGTGTCTTCATCAAATGGATATACAGAATGTCTTTCTTCATGGGGAACTCATTGAGGAAGTTTATATGGATCCTCCACCAGGTTCTCGTTGACAGGGGGAGAGAGTTGTATGTTGACTCGATAAATCTTTATATGGTCTCAAGCAAACCTCCCGAAGTTGGTTTCATAAGTTCTCTTCTGCAATCCGAAATATTGTCTTTAAACAGTCGAGGGCAGACTATTCCCTATTCACCAAGGTTCGTGATGACTCTTTTACTGTCATATTACTCTATGTCGATGATATGATTATTACAAGGAACAATGAAGAGGCGATCAGTGATCTCAAGAAGTTCCTAAGCACTTGTTTTTGGATTAAGGATCTTAGACCCTTTAAGTATTTTCTTGGGGTAGAAGTTGCATGCTCCAAGGCTGGAATTTCCATTTGTCAACGGAAATATACCTTGGATATATTAAAAGAAGCTGGTTTTCTTAGCGTGAGGCCTGCCAAATTTCCAATGGAACAAAATTTAAAACTGACTCCGACTAATGGTGAACTTCTCAAGGATCCAACTCGTTATCACAGGTTAGTTGGAAAATTGATTTATCTTACCATCACGAGACTAGAGATCACATATTCCGTCTATACTCTTAGTCAGTTTATGCAGCAACCAAGAAGGCCACACCTTGATGTCGTGCATCGTCTTCTTCGGTATCTAAAGGAGGCACCAGGCCAATGACTATTCTTCTCATCACATGGTCAATTGAAATTAGTCAGATATTGCGATGCAGATTGGGCCGGATGCCCAACTACACGGGGTACTGTATATTCCTTGGCAAAGCACTTGTGTATTGGAAAAGTAAGAAGCAAACAACAGTGTCCAGGTCTTCAGCAAAAGCCGAATATAGGTCTATGGCAGCAATCACCTGTGAATTTACTTGGCTAAGGTACCTGCTATAAGATTTACATGTTATTCATCATGAGCCTGCAAGGTTGTTTTGTGACAATCAAGCAGTCATATACACTGCAGCGAATTTGGTATACCACGAATGCACTAAACACATTGAGTTGGATTGTCACATAGTTCATGAACGAATTCAGAATGGGGAGATTGAAACAGCCTACATGCAAACAAGGAAACAAGTTATTGATATATTCACAAAACCATTGGGGCAAGTCACTTTTCAATCACATCTTGGCAAGTTGGGAGTTCTTGACATTCACACTCCAACTTAAGGGGGAGTATTAAAGGAAACAAATCATTCTACAATCAGGTATAATGGAGATTTGGAGTAATTGTAGGCAAGCAAATCTGGAATTTCCGGTTTAGATGATTATAGGCATTTATGATATAATTAGCAAGCAATCAGTTTTTATTTACCTAGAATAGTTTTTATTTACCTAGAATAGATATTTTCTTACCTATATAAAACTCTTGTATTATTGTGCAAATATAACATACAATACACAGAAAATTTTTCCATCTTATTTCTCCTTCATCTACCATTTTTTTACAGTTATCCCTCCCTTGGGAGGTCTCCTCACTTAATAAATAGTCTCATAACTATACATATAAGGCCCAACTCGTGTTTAGGGTTCTGTTTCATGGCACATGATTTGTTTCATGTTTTCTATGATGAAGTAATCTACAAAAAAAAATAGGGGGTAAAGGGTGCACCCCCCCCCCATAAACACCTTCAATCTCACATCTTCGAAACTGGAGTCTCTCTTCCCCTATTGATTCAAATTTGTTCTGTTGTTTTTGTCCAGAGAAGTTGTGCCTGGTACGTTATTGTTGTCAAACGTGTTCTGGGTGTTGAGCATAGACAATGTTGTTGAACATGCATAAGATGGCTAATTATTGCCATGCTTTCTTTATTTTTTCTTTTTTTTTCTTTCTTTCTTCTTCTTCTTCTTCTTCTTCTTCTTCTTCTTCTTGACTCACCACCCTTCCAAACACAAGTGGAGCACACATTGAACTTGATTATGTGTGTGTGTAAGAGAGAGAGAGAGAGAGAGAGAGAGAGAGAGAGAGAGTTTTGAGGCCGAGGAATTAATTACATTTGTGTATCTTATTGGCTTGCTTTTACATAATTTAGGATATAGAAATTATATATTTCACCCAAGGGAGTAACGAAATTTTTGGAGAACTTTTGATATTTCATTTTCAAATATTAGAAAATTTATGAAAATTATCAAAATATTAATAAAATATTAAGATGTGAAATTTTTCAACAAAAAACAAAAAAACAAAAACAAAAAACAAAAGAGAATGTTAAATTAAGCATGATCACACACCCATGAATCAAAACACTATATATGTAAAGGAGACTTGTATAGGTGTTGTCACTAAGATATAATAATTTTTATGCTACGCATATATTAAGTTATAACGCATTTTTAGGTTATATTAATTTTTATTAAAAAGAATATAATAGTTTTTCAGATGTACTGTGTTTTTAAATTATGCATCTTAGTTATTGAATTTATTTTTTAAGTTTTCATTAAGATAGGAATTTTTAATTAATTAAAGTTATGCATTTTAATAAATTAGTTTCTAAAAACTGTAAACAACATTTCGTTTAATTTCGAACTATTTCATCACAATTTCAATGATATTTTGGGGAAAAAAAAGTTTTTCATATTTTTTTATTTCAACCTATAAAATTTGTCCGAATTTTCAACAAAATTTGTATCATGCTTTTACTACAAAGGATTGGAGTGGAGTTGTATTTTTTACTTCTCAAATGAACCAAAAAAATTTTAAAAAAAAATTTGCAAATTAATGGATTTGTGGTGGGTTTTAGCTTGGACTGATTAATTCCAATAAAAGTATAAATGTCAACAAAATTTCATATTCTGCCAATCTTTATTTAATATCAACAGAATTTCATTAAAATTTTGGAAAAAGCACAGTAAAATTGTTGGTTTGGGTTTGAAGGTCAAAACTCAAACACCACCATCAAATATATAAATGTAAAATAAAAGAGCATGATCATCAAACAGTTGCACGATTCAGTTTCCCTTTAAATGAGAAGGAAATCATACATGATATACAATGATGATCAAGAAAATTATCAACTAGGATTGGGTCTTGATACCCTAAACCACACATACT
>JAOXJP010216952.1:0-11775 GCA_025762735.1 Platanus orientalis
CTCAAATATTCTCTAAAATCTTAGAGAATATTGGAGCTATCTTATAGCTCATAGTGTGGGTCACATAGATTGAGGCATCATCCCATAAAAATACAAAAATACCCAATAAAATAAAATTTTATTCTACCCCTTGATAAATATGCCTTATTACATTCGGCTCCCTAAGACTTAAAATAAATGCAAAACCCCCTACAACAACAAACAGCCTTATCCCAATTATTTGGGGTCGGCTACACGAATCCTATTCTGCCATTCCGCTATGTTTAGGGCCTTATCTGCTGTTAAATTACAAGTTGTCATGTCCCTCTTTACTACCTCCCCCTAAAAATAGAAAATTAACTTTACACTATTGGACACTCCTTGGAAGACTATCCATGGTCGTCCAACTTCTTCTTCTTGACATGGTATGCTCCCTCATCAGGCTTCACCTATTATCAGTGATGTTAGTATTTGTCTACTAGCCTATGTATTAGTAATGAATGAAGATGTCAGCTTGCTAAGTTGGCAAAGTGATGCAGCATGCATATGGACTAGTGGGTGTGTGCATAAAGGAGTTCGGAGTAAAATTAATAAAAGTAATGAGAAAATATATACATGATTCTTACTTGCACATCCACACATAAATTCAAGCAAATCTTCAGTTATAGTTCATGTGCATGATAAGGATTAAAACCCACAAAGTAATGAACAAAACTAAACCTAAATTATATGTAGAAATATTAATTGAAGTTAAGTGCTAGTAAGAGGGCTGGTTGCTGTCCAGGAATTCAGCAAGGCAACAAAATTTTAAAACATGAGAAATAAAGGAGAAGTGGCCATGTCTAGTTCATAACTAATTAAGGGAACCAATAGGGACTCAGCAGGTATGGAGTGAGATGTTTATAGTTAGGCAGGATCAGACTTTCAGAGAAACAGTGCAGGTTTGTCAAGTAATATCAGTCACCATCCATACCAGCCAATACTATGCCAAGCTATAATGTAGGAATCAAAAAGAGACAAATTTAGATGAGTAAACAGACCGGTAGAAGTGTTGTGGAACAATTGCAAGACCTTTTAAAAGCTGTAGGCTGAGTGCACATCATAAAACTGATCGGATGATGAAGATTGAGGGCAGCCAAACGCCATATCTCCTAGGAGTTCCCGTGCCGCCAGTAGTATAAGTCCAAAGAGGATTTCTGCGAACAAAGTCCAGCTTCAAATTGGTAAACTACCCTGTTTGGATTGCCCTAGGGTCAAGAAAATCCTCCCAAGAGATCTCGATCAAATGCCTGCTATTTACTATTTAGGAGGTGGAATGGAGCTTCGTAAACTCAAAAAAACTGCCCTGTTTTGTCACCTGCCAAGGGGAAATAGAAGATGCCTCAATTAGGTGGGGCCCTTTTGGATGGGTCCCACCACTCTAGGGATCGTAAGGGGGATCTCCTACCAACAGAAAAGGAACCAGGTTCCAACTCCCTACAACTTAGGAGCAGGGATCAATTTCGTGTGAACCAAAAACAGTCCAAAAACAGGGTGCCGCCAGCTTGAAAACATAGACTGAGTTCTCTTTGTTTGAGGAAGCTTCCGGAGATGTATGGACACCCTTAGGATCGCCCAAGGGTTGTTGTAACCCTGTGTAAGTGGCTCTTGCTGAATCAGTCACATAAGAGAATTATAGGTGATCTCGTAGCAGCCCCCAAATTCACCAAATCACGTCTATTTAATATTCACTCAAGGAGAGTTTTGATGGTGTTGCACTTTTCTGAAATTTGACAGCTCTTTGTGGGTCATCCTAGAGTATGTAATACCCTGGAGAAGTCTAAGTTCAGACTCTGCTGAAGTGAGGTGATGGTAGTCGATTTCCCACAATCAGTTTAGAATGGTATAAATGCCTGGCCTTCAAACCAGCCTCTGTACCTGTCTCACAATTGCAAGTAGCAGTTGGGTAATATTCCAAAAGGTGTCGCCCCGCACTTGGGGAGGCCTAAGAGCTGTCGTGTTGATCCAAGAAGTGGAGATTGGAGCTTTGACAAGGAATCTTCTGCAAAGGATTAATTTCCAGCAACAGAAAGTTATGAAACTTATATTAAAATGATGAAAAAGAAGAGGTGGAAAAACCTTTAACCCAATGGGAGGGAGTAGCCTCCACTACCACCGTTAAAATAGGGTTTTCCATAAACCAATTTCAAGGTTTTACTGCACTTCACTTGCAACCAAAGAGGAAGAAAAACACCAGAAGCCAATACGTGAAAAACTCAAAACTTGATTTTATTCATCATAAAGCAAACTTGCTGGTCGTGTGGGGTGTTTTATAGCCCCCATGGCCAGACTTATTGCACCATAATTATAAAAAGACACAAATACCCCCTAGCACAATAACATCCCTAAAATAATCTCAAATTACATATAATAACCAAAACACCACTAAAAATACTCTACTAAGACAAAAATACACTCATGACATGTGTTGGAGACTAAAACATAAAATAAAGATGCTAATAAAACCATAACATGGACTCAACCCTCTTGCGTCGTCTCTAGGAAACCTGAAACTCCTGTCTGGACCTAATGTCCTCATCACAAAGTCTATGGGCGTTGTACCAAAGACCTGGGTTCAAAACCCGTCTTCACCCACTAATAAATTAACCACTACCGTTTACCTATAAAAAAAAGTATTGCATAATGATTTTTTGTTCACGTTTGCAAACATATTTCATAATTGATACAGTGTCTGTTATACACCGAGTACCTATACTGAGTTTATGAACAAATTATTAGTAAGTGACCAAATGATATAAGAGCTATATCCAGATTCAAAACCATCCAACACAATCAATTCTTCTCCAATTTATTCTTCTCTCGTATATATAGTTGGATCTACTTTCTGTTCCCAAGAAATATGATAAGATATTAGATTTCAGCAGTAGCAGAGCCACGTGGGGTGGGAGGGGCCTTGCCCCCCTCCCCCAAACGTTTTTGGTTTAACTTGGATCAGTAGCTGGGGTGAAGTGAGTCAACCAGTGGGCATGGATGAGAGGCATGGTCATCATTATTTATATAGAGATCACTGCATTTGTTTCCTTGAATTAAGTTTCCTCCGCAACTCCAAACATGGGTGACAAAGACTGGTCATATTATGATCTCAAATCTCATCCATTCATTTGGGCAATCACTTTACCTTTTTTATTTTTATTTCTATGAAGCAATCACTTTAACTTTTTTCCTATTAATTGCCAAACACCACGTGTTTCATCAATTATTAAATGCAGCCTAAAAGGAGGACAGTCTTCTCACCCTTAAGACGGGTGACAATGCTCTGGGAAAGGATCTGCTACACCCAAATTTGTTTGCCCCCCGTGTCCCCGCACCACAGGCAGACACATGATGGTTTTTAAATTTGGTGCCTATTTAAAAAATGGACAAATATTTATCTAACACTTATTTTATGGTTTTAACCATATAAACCCCATTTTTATGGGTACCTATTTATTCATTTGCATAGTTGTTTTTACGGTTTTAACCCTATACACCTCACCTTTTGTGTGTGGAGGCACGGGGGGGACAGATAAATTGGATGTAGCAGATTGTTTCCCTCCCAAAAAGAGGGAGGGCTACACATATTGTTTTTCTCTAATCTCTTTGATGCCATATTGGAGTGTATGGTAGGTGGAGATATAATAATCACCGAGGTGTTTTAAAATTCAACCAAAGGCCTCATGACCCAAAGAAAAAATAAAAAAGATTTGACTTGAGGTTCGAGTTTTTAACTGATTGACACCAACCACTATGCAAGGCCAATCTTTATTGATGATTCAATAAAGTAGAGTAAAATTCCAAAAATAAAAAAATAAAAAATATATTTCACAACAAAATGGAGGATGAGTTTCTTGCAGATAATTTGGCTGCCTATATTGAAAGGGTAGTTGCTGAGAACTTTAGTTCAAATTCGACACTTGATGATTTTGGTTCTCTAAAAGTGCATAGGTTACAATTTTAAACGGGGGCACTTAGCCTTTGTATTTTTGTTTCTTTTTGTACAAATGTATCTACTTAGTATTTACATGATAATTGATTAGAGATAAGTGAAAATGCCCAATATTATTGTGTGGTACATATTTGTTAAGTTTGGTGGACACTTTTTGTTATATATTTATTGGAGTATAAAATACTTTATTGCATCTTGAATTGTGTTTATAATTTTTTTATACTACTATATATATAGCAAAATACATAGTAAGTAAAAAGGAAAAAAAATACGTAATCATCAGAGTTTTAATTCTGCCCCCCAAAGATCAATTCCTTGCTCTGTCACTGGATTTCAGTTCTTCTTGACCCACAGGCTGAATGTGCTGGTTTTGCTGAAATTAGTAGTTCCTGTTGTTATCAGTGAATTTCTGAGTACTCAGAATATGGAAAAGAGAGAATCATGCAATGTAACTTACTGATTATAGGATTGTTGAATTTCTTGAATACAGATTGTCTGAAGGTGACAATTTCTGTCATAGTATAACTTCTATAGTCATTATCACCACCTCCAAATACTTTTCTAACTCTTTTGAGAGAAGTTTGGTGGAATATTATGCTGTTGATTGACAGAAACCTGAGGAGATTGGTGAAACTATTTTACACATTATAGAGTTGGTTCAAAAATTTTCTGGTGGAAGACCCATTCTGAATATTTTTCTCAGTGGAACTTAGGATTCATTTAGAAATATATGCTGCTGCTCTATTCATTTTGGAGCATTTCTCTGGCAAGCCAACCTAGGCTTATGCAAACTGTTCCTTGGTGTGAATAATGCTTTCTTGAATGTTATTCAATTTCTAATGATTTTTTTCTATTCAGCAAAGAATTAAAAATTAAAAATTTCTACCCTGTAATTGCAATGTGCTCTCTCTCACACACACACACTCACAATTTTTGAAATTACAACTCTTATTTTTGCTAATTTGTGCAACTTCAAATTGGTTGTTAGGCCATTTTTCTTGTTAATCGGCCTGGAATTAATACTACTTTAGCTGACTTGTGTGCTGTCATGATTAGGCAGACACCGATTTGACCTCAGCAATTGAGCTCTTTGAGCATGCCATTTGGATGCTAAAGATCCTGACCATGGGAACCATGGAGGAGCAATCCAAATATGTTACCACGTGGTCTAAAATGATCTCAGCCTGTGCCCAGGAGTTGAAATATGGTGCCTCAATCTGGAAGCAATTATTATTAAAGAATGTGCACAAGAAAATTTTGTCTGAACTTCAAGGTATTAGTTAGACCATGCATGAATGCAGTTATTGAGCTTTTGTTCTAACTTCAAAAGTAAAAAAATGTATAAAATAAAATTCTAACAACTCTGCAAGTAATACAGCGCAGCGATATTTTCTTGCCCTTGGAGAAATATACAGAGTGGTTGAAGTTCTCAGAGCTTCAACAACACTTTACAAGCCATGGATACTATCAAGCATTGTGGACCATTCAGTTATCTTCTCTCTTTTGGAGGAGTGTATGGATGTATGGTCAGATTTGGGATTGGAAGGAGCTATCATGAGTATCTCAGATCTGGTCGGTCCAGGATATGATGGAACAATCAAGGCATTAATGGAATCCATTAGGTCTGTTCATGATCTTGATGTGCTGGCTCTGCAAAACTGTGCTTTTTCTCAGAGAGAATCAGTTTGTCGGCTGTCAGGATTATCTCTGTCAGTGGTGCCAGGTATGTAGATCTTTAATTCTTGGTTTTGGAAGAGGAATACTCAAGTCGGGATGGGGGTTAGGAAGAGCCTTCTTCCCTGGCCTGTCTCTACTTATTGCAGGCTTGCAGGATATATGGACCTACCATTTGATGGGTCCACCCATAGGAGATATTTTCGGCTAACAGTTTCTCCATCAAATAGTCCTCTAATTTGATTGTTTGATCCATTAGATTTGTCAGTCGGGAAGACTGCAATTGATAATGGATTGGATGCTTATGTCATCATGTGGAGAAACGTTTGGCTTACATAACTCCCAATTGTGATCGACTGTAATGATCTTGGCATGCCTGCATGTTTGGCATGTGCACCAAAATTAATAGAAGATGCTCTCCTGTGTTTTTTTTTTTTTTTAATTTGTTGTCATCAAACATTTGTGACCATCTCCTTACTGTGGTTGCTGTTTGCTTGCTCAAATTAACCAGACATGAAAATAGTGGTTTGGGACGGGGAGCACTACTTTCTCACACTTGCAAACTTGTGGGCGAATAGGATATCTTCTGATCCTCCACAATTGCCACATTTACATGATGGGTGATGAGGAAGACTGTGGAAGTTGAAATCAATATTTCCAGAAAATTTATTGCCCGACCATATATTCAGCATATCAGCTAGATTGAAAGGAAGTCAAATTAGGGAAAAGAACCATAGCTTGGACTTGAATACCCAAAAGGCCATATTTTAAATGGCATGCTCTTGTTATATCAGTCAAAGATGAAATTATCAACTCAAGCTTGGCTCCGTCGGGTTGTATTGGATGTCGAGGCTTGGTTTGATTTGGTGAGGTGGCAAATTCATTTTTATTTTCCTTATTTGTTCAGCATTCTTTTTACACAAGCTTTGGCATAGTTTTAGGATGTAAAAGTATTTTATTGAGTGGTTGCTATTCATTCTTTCTTTTCTTCTTTTCAATATGATTCAGTTCTCAGTGTATCAGAAGAACGTCCATATATCCAGATATAGTATTGTAGAATGTAAAACTTTCAAGGATCCTTGTTCTTTGCAGATTCATAATTATCATTGGAAAAAATGAAAATCTTGATTGATTTGTCCTCTCTTTTATGTGTCGACACAACAAATTGATAGATCATGATGACTCCTCTCCATATGGCATATTTCATAAATGAGTGAAGACAAGCTGTTCCATTTTTGGTGTTTTCTGTGTACTGTTAAATTGTTTGCCCATAAATCTGATAGTGCATAATGGAAAAAATTCTTGTGGTTTTGCCGCACACAAATCTGATGGTGCAAAATCGAAAATATACCTGTGGTTTTGCCATGGCCAAAGTGAAGCCAACATGACAACATAGTCCTGTTATTCTCTTGGTGTTACTACTTAGGGGTATCAACAAGCCGAGCTGAGCTGAACTTTACCCAGTTCAGCATAGGTTCGTCGTGCCAGGATTAGGCTCAGGCTCACCACAAGCCTGAGGTGCCAAACTCAGTCTTAAATTGTTAAGCCTGAGCTGAGCTCAGCTCAGGTTCAGTTCACCAATTCAAGCTTAGTAGAATCTTAAATCATGATAGCCCATGAGTCAAACCTGCACCTAATAGCTTTGTGTTGTCCAAAAAAAAATTAGAAATTTCTTGTTGACTTTCTTTTTCTACATGTTAAGATAAAATAAAATAAAAAATTGTTCGCTCTTTCAAAGTAGTTTAATGTAGAAATAAATACCATAACAAGAGTTATATCTATATATACATATATAAGACCCTTAGCAAGCTGAGTTTTCATCAATATGAACCTAGTGCAGCTCAATTCAGGGTCACTTAGCTAAATGAGCTCTAAGGATGCCAGGGCTTTAACTTTGCAAACTTAAAACAAGGCTCAAGCTCAAATCATGATGAGCCGAGCTCCGAACTGAGCTACTAAGAGCTAGGTTCTCTCTCTCTCTCTCTCTCTCTCTCTCTCTCTCTCTCTCTCTCTCTCTCTCTCTCTCTCTTTTGTGTGTGTGTGGGTGGATGGTTATTTATGTGGTTGAGTATTTATCTTTGTTTCTCTCAAAAGGAAACGAAAGGCCTGCTGTTGAATTTTAGAAGTTAAAATGCAGAGTAGGTGTGAAGATTTCTTGGATATTAGAGGTTTTAGATGAGGCTTTTCTCTCTTTTTTTTTAGGGGGAGGGGGGTGTAAATAAATGGGGCTTCTCTTTGATTGAGAGGCTTTGAATTTGAGGACCTCTATTATGTGATAATTTGTTTTTGGTAAAAATTCTATACTTTCATTTAACAGATACAAGACCGCAGTAGTGCTGATATTATTACTAACATTATCTGATGATGGATATAACAGCCCTTACATTTTCACCAATATTAAATCGTTTTATTCTCTCAGCAAAAATAAGTAAAAAGAAAAAAAAAAGTGGGGATTCAATGAGGGTGAAAGACAAGGCTTCACTAAAAGGGAAGTGGTCGAGAAGCAGCAGACATGTATTTAAATTTAGATTGATGAAGCTAACAAGAAACACAAAACTATCTCATAGAGATTTTTTTTTTATAAGAAGATTATGATGGTGGCAAAGAAAATGTCACGGCGTCTCCTTAGTATACATAGGCTTAGCAATGTCGGTCATCCTTATCACCTTGTTCCATTCTCAATTAAACCGCCGGTAATGCAATCGAAGCTGTGGACTGCAAAAGAGCTTGCAATGTACAACGGGACTGATGATGGATCGCCCATCCTCTAAGGAATTATGGGGCTCCTCAGCTTTTGGTGAAGAAAAAGAAGGAAGAAGCTGAACTTCCGAGTTTCTTTTGCACTTGCTTCAAAGAAGAGGAACTAGGCCAGTCTATGAAGGTTGTGATCATGATGTTCAACAAATAGCCCTGTTATAATTAAATTTTGATAATGTAGAAACTCTCTTGTGCAGTTGCGATTCGTGAAAGAATATCCAGCAAACATTATAAGAATTAAGGAGAAAGCAGGAAAGAAAGAGATTTCATCTCACATCCCATCAGTCATGACTGTTAACCTCAAGAAACCAAAGCTTCATTTAAAAAACTATTCGAAATGGTTCCAAGACATGTTTTGATTACGTTCATGACAAGCATTAGACCTTGTTTCGCTCATGGCAATTAACTAGTTGTGTCTATTTTTGTTTGGATAATGCAATTTTATTAAGAAAAAAAGGTGAAAGATCAGTATAAGAAATAAAATCCGTCTCACCTCTATAAATGAGCAATATGTGATTTGTAGATGGAAGACTAACAATTGGGTACCCTCCAGGGACCGAAATACTTCAGGGGTTGAAATGAAACTCCTATTTCTTTATAAAGGTAACCAGTTTTCAGTTAAAAAATAAAATAAAAATTTGAATAAGGCAGTAGTATTTTCAGTGGAGTTGAAATGAAACTCCTATTTCTTGGCTTTGAATGTACAGAGATATACTTAGAGGGGAGGAAATTGAAATTATAGGTATAATTTTGAGGGAAAGAAGTGAAAGCTACTACAGAAGCTGGGGATGTTAGAAGTAGCTATTGTATCGAAATGATGAACAGCAATGGCATTTAAATTATCTCTTGGGGTGACTGAAGATGTACATTGCATTGAAAACATATGTAGCTACAGCAGCTGCACTTGTCAATCTTGGAGTCTTCAGTTGGAAATGAGATTTTGATATTTGCAGGGTACCTCCAGCTCCTTTGTGAAAAAATTTCGTCGATAAGAGCCAAGACCAATCAACAGTGATTATTCAGAGAATGCCTAATGCCTAGATTGCTGGTAGGGCTGTCAACTATCCAATTATTATCCGTATTCGATTCGTGTTCAATCTGCTAATATTCGATTCGAATGCATCTATATCTGATTCGATTATTCGACTAAATATTTGTGGGCATAATGCTGAGATCGTGTATGGCCTATATTTTCTTAAATCATGGTGACTTAGATACTTCTTTGATAAACTTGTTTAGCTCTACTAATTAACCCAAATCAAAATTTGAATGCTGACAATATTTGAATCCATTGAAATTAATATATAATAATATTTATATTACAATGTTGTAAGACATGTTATGTAGAATACAACATACAAATACCACAATCTTAACCTTAACCCACTTCTCATCTCCCATTCCCAATTTGAATGAAAGAAAGCTCTCGTTAGCCAGTTCCCCATTCTCTCGGTGATCTATCAATCATCTTCTATCTCTATAATTTCTAGGTCCTTATTGTTTTCATAAATATCCGCAAAATCTTCGGATTCAATCCGATATTCGATTAAATAAATAAATACAAATACAGATAGTCCCATATCCAATTCGTATTCGACTGTTGACTGTCCTAATTGCTGTGAGTACCTTATATTAGCAACCAGCCTTTTAAACAGGCACAAAGTTCCTTCAAGCGTAAGTGTTATATGACTAATAACTCATAATGAGAAGCACATGCCCATTGGGTACTAGACACCATATATTTTTAGAGCTTTGCTTAAGGTTGGTATTGCATTATATGCTTGATAGGAACTTCTCAGTTCAATAATTGAACCTACCTGAACCAGTGAAACTCTGATCAACTGAGAATTTCGGGTAATAGTCATTACAAAATGTAACAACCATTTGCAGAGTATGAGGTCAAGCCATTATATCAAAGATTGAGTATTAAAAAATCATTGAATTAGGAAAGTATAGTAACACTAAAACGGGTGCTGCACATGAACAATGCTTTTGTTGTACTTCTGTCTCAACTTCTATTTTATATCCCTAAGGACCCAATGAATTCTAGGGGGGTTGAGGCTAAATTATTGTTGCTGCCCCGCACCCACCGGGAGGCAGGGGAGGGCCCTGGAGCATTTTTCATGTAAAAATCAAATAAATTCCAAGTTTGGATGGAACTGTTGGGGGTGCTTTCCTGGTAAAACAGGCTATGGTTATTCTAGTTGGTCTGGGACTAATGCTTGGAACTCTGTCTACTATACAGGACCATTGACACCATTGTATCTTTGTGATCTTCAAATATGGTGAACCTATCTAATTGCAAGGAACAGCTACCATTGAACTTGAAGGGAAATTTTTATAAGGTGGTTATAAAACCAGTTATGTTTTACCAAGCTATATTGTTTGGTAACAAAAGAATCGACACATGAATAGAATGAGGGTAACTGAAATGAAGATGCTGAGATAGACAGAGTAGTAAGACTAAAATGAAACAATCATAAATGAGTGCATTTGCAAGAACTTAATGGTACCACCAATAGTTGCTAAGATTGAAGGAAAAATTGACTCAGATGATTTGGTCATGTGCGACAAAGAACAATGATTCCACCAGTGAGGAGTTAGATTATATATAGTGACTGTATTAATGGACAAGGAAAAAAATATCAAATTTGACTTGGATTGAAATAATGAAGAAAGACATTAATGCATGGGTGCATGGATTTGATGGTAAATAAATAGAATGGGAATCACATAACAAGATTCATATAGCTGACCCAAATAGTTGGATAAGGCTTTGTTGAGTTTGAGTAATGATTAAGTACACATAATCCAATCTCTAATATAATTGTGGGGACCAAGAACCGGCCCACAATATAAAAGGGTTGTTAAAACCCAGCTCAAAATCAACTAATGGGTTCTTTACCTCAAAAAAATAATAATAAATAAATAAATAATAAAAAATCAACTAATGGGTTGGAAACTATGGGCCCGTTGGCAGGTTTGGTGAGTTGCCATCCCAACTGGTATGGTAGTTGCGATGGCCCTTGACGATCTTCCAAGCCCCACCACCATCTTTATCTGCAACCTCCACCTTTTGAGGCTGGGCAACCGAACATGGGCCCCTTTTCTTCTTATTGGGCAATGGAATTGATATGGGCTCTCATGGCTGTGATCGTTCACTTTCATGGTCAGTAGAGCAGATGCTCTCTCCCTTTTCATGTTCGTTCAGCCTTTATTACATAACATCAAGATAGTCTTTGCTTGCTAAAAGGTGACTGTATTAATCTGTTTCCAATTTTGCATGGCTTGATGGCCCGCACCTGGGCTGGGATTGTATACGGAAATTTGCTTTTCCTGATGTATTAGGATGACATCAGGGGGCTGAATATCAGTAACTA
>JAOXJP010216963.1:0-11775 GCA_025762735.1 Platanus orientalis
GCCCCTAATGTCAGTCCTACCTTAGGCTCACTATAAGGGCCGCACTGCCCCAAAAAGCATATATCTTACCCCTTGCATTCCAGTCATCAAAGCATGTAAATGACATAATATACCCCTAGAAATTGTTTTTAAAGGGTAATTTGTTTTTTCATAATACTTACTTTGATTACCAAATAAACCATAAAATGGCGTAAGAGCTAAATTTTTGTCTTTTAACTAATACATAAACTAATAATTGGTGTTCATATAATTCTTTTATACAGGGTTTTTAGATGTTTTCTTCTTATAATTATTTTCCATCATCCTTTCACCATTCATCATATTAGCATTGCAAAATATGCATCTTCTTTGGCCAAAATTCAGACTTACAGGCATTCAATCATAATTTGATACACCCTGGCCTTCTAACCAAATTCAACGACCAATTAGGTGAATCAGCCATTCATAGTTCATGGTTTAGTATTGGAATTACCCCGTAATTTTGCTACATTTTAATTCCCGAGTGATTGTGTGGGACTTGAATTTTTATATCGGTTGCTTTGAACTTGGATTGTCTGCCACCATCATATCATATCCAAATTCACATTTTAATGGCTGCCACCTTCATTTGTCTTATGCTAGGGTATAAATTTCATAGATCATGGTTTCTCCATCCCAAATTGTATTATATTTTTCAGGCTGCGTTTGGCAGCCACCGGTAGTGTAATCATTTCGTTTGAGTTTTTCAAGGCTTTTGCAACTGCAATGGAATGGTTTATAATGAACTCATTCAGATTTTCACCGATCTATGTCGGATAACATTAGTCATTTCATTTTATAAAAAAACCTAAGGTGACTTTATTTCAAATTGTAGTTAACAAATCAACATAAATTTGAATTTGAAGCAAATGTTCTGTGATAAAAATGCCTCTGTAGTGTATATGGTGAAATATAAATGGACATGTGTTGTTTTTTTGGGGGTAAAAGAGTCCAAAAAAGTGTTCAGCTGAAAAAGTAGGTGGTCAATAAAAGACATCAAATTCAAAAAATACATCATGTGTCAATCAATGGCACACCTTTGGAGGTCTGTCTCAAAACAGACAATCAATCTCCATTTGATTTAGCTCATTCATTACAAACCATCACCTCATGGCTACAAATGCCTTCTGAAACTCAAATGAGATGATTACAATACAGGTGCTTGCCAAACAAAATAGGCTATCAAAATGTAACACAATTTGGGTTTAAATTTACATCTGTCTAATTCCAATATAATTATGGTTTGAATGAATGGGCTTAAATTTAAGTATTTAGATACCAAAAAGGATCTGCTACACCAAATTTTTTTGTTCCTTCGTATCCCCATACATAAAAGCTGAGGTATATAAGGTTAAAACTGTAAAAACCATTTTCAAATGAAGTACCCATAAAAATGCACTCCAAATTCTATGCATGCAAAATCCATGCACAATATGTGTTTAAAGGCATGTGAATACTCACATCAGCATTAAAAAGTGATATGCACATGCCCCAAAAAATGCAAGTCACTTTTCAATGTTGATACGAGTGTTCTCAGCCTCCGACACGCATTGTGTATGGATTCTGTGCTCACATAAGCCAAGCCGGTAAAAATGGGGTTTATAGGGTAAAACCATAAAAAAGTGAACATTTGCTCCCTATTTAAAAGAAGCACCAAATTCCAATTAAAAAAAAAAATTTGGTGGACGAACATATTTGGGTTTACCAGATCCTTAAAGAAACTTGCATGGTGACTCTAACCAACAACTGTAAGCAATAAAACAAATGGGTCAGGATTGGTGCTGCGAATGGCTTGGGCTGGCTTGAAGTTTAGGCAAACTGAGCTCATTTTGTTTTAGGTTGATCCAATTTTGGATCTAAGTTTTGGACAACATTGGACTGAGTTTGGACAGGCCTTAGCTCAGTGAATGGCTTGGCTTGGCCCAAACTATAGTATATAATATATAATATTTTGTTATAAAAATATTTTATTTATAAACTTAATCAGCCTTCATGGGTTTTAATAGTTCGGGTCAGTCCTAACCGGCCCGGCTCCTACCTTTTAAGATGGGCTGAGCTTGTCCTGGGTTCGCACCCAGGTGCCGTATTTCTGGCTAGGCTTGGGCAGAGACCCCATTTTTGCAGCGTTGTCTCAGGGTTTCTCTAACACAAACGCAAGGCCCGAAGATCGCAGCCCAACCCAAGCAAAATTTGGGTTGGCACAGGCCCAACTGAACACCCCCGTTACACCCACAGATTACAGTGTCTCTGCTCTTCCTCACTGCCCTCTGTTCCTCTGCTTGAGGGATGAAAGTTTGATATAGCAAGAAAAGGAGAATTTAGGTGGAACAGAACACAGATCGGCCTTCTTGTCTTCCATCGCACGATCCACTTCTTCAAAATGGCCGCCTCAACCGCTGGCAACTCTAATTCCAGGTTTCATCTCAATCTTGACATTGCCCTCTTCTTTTTTTCGTTCGTTTCTTTCCCCTATCAGGAATATACTGAGTCTGTTTATGAGTTAGGGTTTTGAGTGAGTTATCTGCTTCGAATTAGGGTTTCAGTAATCTTAGTTGAATTTTCATTTTATGGCAATCTGGAATATCAGCAGTGTACCTGATTAATCCCAATCTCTATATTTAGTCTCGTAAGCTCCTCTTCTCATTCCAATTGCAAAGGTGATGATGCATTTGGTTCTGTTCCTCCTGATTACGCCGAGATTATTTTGGTGCGTCACGGAGAAACGACGTGGAATGCTGATGGAAGAATTCAGGTTTGTTTTCCCTTTTAATATCTATAAATTGTTATGTACGAATAGTTGATGTTGGTTCCTACTTCCATATGATCAATTTTGCGATTTATCAGTTGCATTATGTATCCAATTCGCTTCTTTTATTCTCTTTCTTTGCTTCTTCCTTTTTTTCTCTTCTTTCTTTTTTTCCTTTGCTAAGTTCTGTCTTAATTTTGGCATTAAATACCAATTTCTCAATGCCTGTTCTTTAAATTTGTTAAAAATTCCCCCCCCCCCCACACAAATTGCTTCCAAATTGCACTTTACTCACATCCCAATTGCTTCGTGGTCACTTCCCCACTCACTTCCTACTCTCAATCTAGTCGTTTGTTAATCATTTCTTGTTTCCCAAGGATTTATTGAGCCTCTCCCTGCTTCTCGCACTGGTAACTATGGTATGAACACCTCCTACCCAAGGTGTGATTTTTCTAGGCTGCAACTAGTGTGATTCTAGTTGGTGTTTTCTTCTTTTTTCAGTTTTTCTATTTTTCTATTTGTTTATCCCTTGGTCCTACATCAGGTTGGTATCAAAGCACCAGATCATTCTCTTTTGGTTGGCATATCATAATATTAAGTAAAAAACTGAAAAATGTGGTGGGTTTAGTTTATAGAAGTCTTTTCATTTTTTTGTTCTTTGTTATGTAATGAGTTTGTGCTTGTGTATGTGTGTGTGCACATATACATACATACATACATACATACATATAGATATACCACTTTGCTTGTTCTTTTTGTGGTTCACCCCATGCAATATTCTATACTCATTTCATGTTGGAGTATTTTATACCATTCTGTATTTTGTGCTTTATTATTCATCCTGTCATGTGTATTCCATAGGCATTTTTAGTTCTTTCCGATGACTTCTCTTTAATTTATTAGGGACACTTGGATGCTGAATTAAATGAGGTTGGGAGACAGCAAGCAGCTGCAGTAAGTTATTGCCTACAGACTTTTTATTGTTATGCTGTTTTCTTTTCTTATATTTGACAAAAGCTCTGTATTTTGTGAAGGTTGCTAATCGACTTTCTAAAATTAAAATCTCTGCTGTGTATTCATCTGATTTGAAGCGAGCTCTTGAGACTGCACAAATAATTGCATGCAGTTGTGGTTCTGTCGAGGTATGGACCATGGAGCAAATTTCTCAAGCCCAAATTTGTGTGTATATTACTAATATAGGTGCATTGATTTACCAGCTGAATACAAGTTGATACAGTTCTGATTGCAGAAGCGAAGAAGTATATGAATCTAGTATTATCATAAGTTTTGCTCTTTCTCCAATTGGATTCTACACAGGCTTTTGTTTCTTTGTGATAATCTTGATCAAATGATTGGTCTATCTTGCGTGATTGCCTCAGATTCTCACTGTCATGTTAGTTGTTAATCTTTCATTTCCTACTCAAATGCTTTTCTTATCCTCAACGTTTTGGTGTGGCTTCTTATATATAATTAATGAGTATTATTCTGCTGTATCAGATTGCTTTCAGGCCTCATGAAAAAAAAATAGGTACACTTTAAAAAGGTTGAAGATGGTAAAAGTTGAGGAGTCAATAATCAAATGAAGCGACTTTGGCAGTTGAGATAAAATAAACTTGGAGATCTAGGGATATAATTAAGAGAAAACTCTAGGATTTTTGGAAGAATGTCAGATATTGAGAAGAAAGTGGAAGATAAAATCAAAGAAAGGTTTTTAACTTTGATTTCGTAGGAAATATGCCTTTGAAAATGGGAAGTTTCATGGATTATTTCAATCTAGCGTAATATTTTGCAGTTTTGAGAGAAAATTGGGAAAACATTGACATTTTTAGTTCGGGAAATGTTTAAACAAACACACACTCAAAAATCAAAATATTAGATTAGTAAGATAAGTTTAGGAGGCAAATCTACCACCATTTGGGCATATATTATATGCTGACATCCAAAATAACACCCACTCATTGTTCATATTCTCCAAAAATCATGCCATACACAAAGAAATACATAAATACTTTACTATGTTTGTTGTAAAAAAATTTGATTTTTATTTTATATATTTAATTAAAGTTCTAGAGCAATATACTATATTATTGTCTGAAATAACTAATGTTTTTATAGAGAATATGCATTATGCAATAGCTTACGTATTGTATATATAATTTTTCTTCAATGGTACATTGATGGAAGACGGAAACGATGTGGAAGACGGTAACGGCAGGAACCATTCCAATACAATTTTAGATGGGACAGGTTTTGCCAAAATGATTTTTGTGGAAAAAGTCGTGCTTAAGCAAAGAGGGTGCTTTCTAGTTAGGTACAGAGGGAATCTATGGAGAGATGTCAGCAAAGAAGACTACTGAGGTCACTTTCTAGAATAGAAAATCTCCCAGGCTTTAAAAGAGAATCAGAGCAGGAAATTTAACATTAAAGGAGTGCATGGGAGTTATTAGGATACGAGAAAACCATTTGCAATTCTAACTAGAAGGAGACTCTTGGAGAAGGATATTTGGTTCTTGATCGAAAGGAATTATGGAATGGATGCCTCATTATTGAAAGGAGAGGATTTCCTGACAGTATAACTCAAACGCATAAAGGTAATTGATTGTGTCCATTCCTTGTGCACTTGTTTTTGGGTTTGATTTGACCATGGGATGTCGGATGCTGAATAAGCCTCTAAATTGGCTGCTGAAAAATGTGAAATAACATTGGGGAGATAGGGGAAGGAAACTGAACGATGCGATGTACTTGTTTGATTTCACTGGAGAGGAGGCAGAATGGGTGTGGGAGGGGAAAGAAATATGTAGGAGGCAAAGTTGTACTTAATATTTGGAACCTGTTGGTTGGCTGTGAAATTGGGGGTGATCATTACGTTTGGGTTGGAGTGTTTGGATTTCCCTTGCATCTTTGAGTTGTCGAGTCATTGAGGAAACATGGAGAGATGTGTAGTGGTTTCCTATAGCTCAATGATGTCATGCAACCAATGGTTTCAAATGTTTGGAAATGTCGTATATGTCACCCAACATATGTCCATGTCTAGCAGGACCGACATTAAACATTACCTACACCAATACGAAGCATTAACTTTTTTTTATGAATCACGATAAAAAAACTTTATTGAGAAAAACAGAAAAATAATGATACATGCACCACCAAGACTACACAGGCCAGCCAAAACTTCAGAATATTATAATACAAGTGTATCATGTATTAAAATAAGCTACTGTACCTAATGAATCTATTCGATGCCTTATGTTTATGCAGTTAGATTAGAATATGTTTTCTAAGTTTCACGAATTTAAGACGTTTCTCTCCAACATATCAGACATGTCTATTTTTTTTTTTTTGAATGATGAAGATTTTATTAACAAAACAGTATGAAACAACAAATAAAACCATTCACCAGGACGGTGAAGGAGAGAAAAACAAGCAAAGCAAAAGGAAATCCCCACTAAGCACCCCAAAACAAAGACAATTAAACCCTCATATTGTAACAAGAAGCCCAACCCCCTCATCAAATTTAGCCAGACTAGAGATCCATCATATAAAATCCTATACACGGCAGTAGGAAGCTTATCAACAGAAAGCTTCTTGGCATCAAATATCCACCAAACCTGCTCTTTTCAGATGGTCTAACAAATGGCCCCCAGAATAATCGATAAAATGATTTTACGACCACTTTCCAAATGACCTAGACACATGGCCATTGACAGCAATAGGAAAGGATCATGATACGTTGAGATGAGAGGAAAAATTCCAAACCATGGTCCCCATCAGACACTGAATAAGAAGATGATTAACGGATTCCTTCTCTCCCTTGCATGTCACACACGTCTTATTTTGTCCTGACTGCCATTTTCTCCAACACCGAAGTCCTAAGCATTTTAACAATGTCAACTGGTGAGCACATGCTGATCTTGAGTACTTCTGTTAAAGTCCGCTTTGAGCAATCATATTCATGTTTGTGGATTTAATACTAATTTCTATGTTGATGAGTTGTTGAGAGGAGGATCTTGGATCAGAAAATAGAACCCATCGAAGCAAAACCAGGTGCTGCTGGTGAACCCTTCTCAAGGCACTTCCTGGGCATCAAAATCTCTTCTAGAAGTGGCACCATTGGTGGTGAACTCAGTAGCAGATCAAGAAGCTAAAGAGGTGGAGGGAGGAAATTCTCAGTGGTAATGTTAGCCTCAGAAGTCCATATTGAGAACATTCTGCATCTCCCCAATCACGACGGGGGACACATCTGTTACTGATTTGGAGATAGTCGCAAACTCAGAAAGTATCAAACCTATCCAGACATATTGAAGGAGTTCTAATGATGCAGGACAGCCTTGAGAAAGCTGTAATTCCTGCAGGTAATGAGCCCAACTGGCCAACTCAGACTGAAGTTGGTCAAATCAAGATGGGTTAGTTAGTCCACTGTCCACACTTGTAGGAATGAGTTCATCAACAGAAATCACTGCAGTTTATAAAGTTCTTCTGGGCAGCAGAAGATAAGGTAGAATCCAGGCTAGACTGTTCAGATGGGGCTGAAATTTGGTAGGATGTTGAACCTTTATGGGAAGTGTATTCATACAAAATTTCAATTAAAACAGACAAGTTTAGAGCCAATATTTGAAAATTCAGGTCTGGTTCAGGAATTCCAGCACAGCAGATTTCAGAACTCCCTAAACAATGACCAAAGTTCACATGATTCTCTCAGAATTTAAAGAACAATACCAGTCTGAATAGAACACACACACAGACCAGAATTTTAGTTGAAACCTGAAACCCTCAACAGGATTCAGGTTTGAAAAAATAACAAAAGAACTCAGAAAACCCGCGATAGAATGACAGATTTTAAGCTTGAAAAAGACTTAACTGATATCACTTGTGATGCAGCATGCATGTAGGATAGTGAGTGTGTGCACAGGAGATAGGAATAAAATTGATAAAGTAATAAAAATAAATAAACAAGATTCCTGCTCGCAAGTTCACATGCTAATTCAGGCAATTCTTTAAATTAGGTTTATATGCAATAAAGGAATTAAGGCTCACAAAAATTAATAAACAAGTAGAGACTTAATTATAATGCGTGGATTATCAATAAGAAAAAAAAAAATTATTAACGAAGCTAGTGCAGGTCAAACCAGAAAAGTGCTCAAAAATCAGATAAATTGGCCAAATAACTCTAGGAATGATCTGAAAGAGCTAAAGATGAATTCATTGACATTTATTATCAATACCAATAATTTAGGGAAAGTTTGTTTGGGTCAGGACATAAAAATTTCAAGTCCAGGCCATATGCCACATGTTAGAAGTGCCTACTGTCAGAAATTTGAAAAGAGCCAGATGAGAGAGATTAATACCCGATTTTGATGTAGAACTCCTCCATGATGTTGTTAGGGGTAAGTGCAAGCAAAGTCCATGATCGGAGGGATCAATTTTGGAATTTTCAAAATTTTCAAGAAAATTATCACTCTCAAGTGAGGGAACGCCAACCCATATAAGCCTTGATAGTTTTTTTTAATTTTTTTTAAATTTCTTGAGGTAGGACCCACACTGTAGGATTATCTAGGAGTAAGGATGCCTCGGAGAAATCGAATGGATGTAATACTCCAAGAGATGGGGCTGCTAACGATTCTTCCAAAAAGTATCTATTGTTGCTGCTTTTAACGCCTATTGTTGAGTATAATCAACCCAACTTTGTCTGATTGGAAAACTAAGGAGTTGGACTTATTCCGGAGGTATTGCCCAACCCTTCTTAGGGACCTAGGGTGGAAGCCTTGATCAAAACCACCAAACCTGGCTTGTAGTGAGTAGTTTCATGTAGGAAGGTTGTCTTCAACAGTAGAGAAAATTAGAAATAATAATAATAATAATGAAGAAGAAGATGTTAAGAGAATGAGGAAGAAACCTTTAAACTAAGGGGAGGGAGTGACCTCCACCACTAGCGTTAAACTTGGTGGAGCCTAGACCTATTTGGGGGTTTTGGGTTTCTTCAACCTGCAATAAGAAGGAGCCATGAGAGACAAAACGTGAGAAACTTTTCTTTATTCAAAATTCTGTCCACCCAAAAACCCAAATCGTGGGGTATAAAAAGACCCCTCCCACGATTAGGGATGATACAAAAATAGACGAAGACTCTAATACCCCCAAGACCAATAATCCCTACCCAAAATAACCCCTAACTACAATAAATAATGAAAATATCCCTAATGAACTAACAAAAACAGAAATGCCCACACTTATGTTTGTCCCTGTCCAATAAGAGAAATAAAGAGACTAAAAAAAATTAAAATAAAAAAACAACTAAAGTAAAGGTGAGCACAACCCAATCATCATCTCGGTCATGATGTCCGCATCAACTCTTCCTTCCTGGGAAAGAGTCGCCTCTGATGATAAATGATTGCTATACTACTTTAGAACATCACTGGCAATCTTTTGTAATTTGCTCTCTGTCAATTCAGTACTGTCAATCTCTGGCTGATCTTTCTACTTGATGAGGTATCTCTGGTAACCTCCCGGTCGAGTAAAAATGATCTTATCCTCTAATGTGATTTCAATCTCCTTCCTGCAAGTAGTAACTAATAACAGTAGTGGCATAGGCAGAGGAGATTGAAGGACTAAAGTCTTGGTATCTATAGAAGGCTGAGGATCGGATATGAAATGGCTATGATAGGGTACAAGAGTTTTCACATGAAAGGTAGGGCTGATCTCCAAAGTAGTCGGAATATCCAAAACATAGATGTTAGGTTCAATCTTGTTCAGAACTTTGTGAAGTCCTGAACTCCTCACATGCAATCGAACCATAATTAAATCATCGACCTGAAAGTCACAATGCGAACAGTGCAAATCAGCCGACGGTTTATATCTCTCATTGCAATTCTACACCTGATCTCCGGGTGTAGTGAATGAAAATGCAATGCCAATGTAGATGTAGACTCAAATAAACAATGGAATGCAAACATAGATACGAAGTCTATAGGAACCCTGGGTCTACTAAATAGGACAATTTCTAACAGACTCATGCCAGTTATCCTATTGATCAAACTAATGTATGCAAACTTTGTGGTAGACAAAACACTACCCCATGTCCTGAGGTTCTCACTGACCAGACATCTCAGTAAAGTCTCTAAGCTCAGTAAAGGACCATGACTCCTAATTACCATCTCAAGACACCCATTAGTAGGTGGATGGTAATCATGTGATAATTGGCCACCCAATACATCCTTCATCTTCCATAGTACCTTCCAAAAATAGCCAAAAGCTAAGTCCCAAAGAGGTGCTAGGGAAATGAATACCCTAGGAGTATAAAGCACTTCTTCAACGAATATGTCTAGTTTGGCCACAAGTGGTTCTCTTTCATGTAAAAGACACAATAGAGTGTCAACGAAAATGTCAGACTTAGGCTTGGTCTTAACAAATCCAATCACTGTAATCGCAATAAGTACACTCAACTGGACCTCTTGAACCTCCTGGACTACATGAATCTCCTTGATCACATGAATCTTCTGCTCAAGATCAGGGTCAAAGTTAGGCACAGTAAAATAAGACACGAAGACCTCTACAAGTGTACCAGGGTCAGAGTCATGTACAACAGAACTAGATACCAAGGTCTCAACAGATGTATCATGGTCAAGATCAGGGATAATAAAACTAGATACTAAGGTCGCTACAAATGCGCTCTCCAAAACTCCTTGAACCTCTGGGTCAAACTCTTAAGACTCTGACTCATCATCATCACGTACCTCCATCATAAGAAGATCATATGACTTATCAACTCTCACTCCATTTAATGACTTATCCTCCTGTGACTCAGCCTGGTGTATAGTGTCTGGTAAAAGCAAAGAATACTCTAGTTGACTAGGGCACTGTTCAGGAGTAGGGACAGGTCTAGAGGTGTTAGGACCTAGTGTGGATGGTTATTCACTAATAGGAATCCTCAAACAAATCTCCATATCCTGAGCTATCTAGTAGACCTACTCTAAAGTGACAATGAAGTAAGGTATGAGCTCATTTTGAATCTCTAGTCTGAGTCCCTCTTTGAATCTAGTGATGGTCGTATCAGACTTTTCACGGACTCCACATCTCAATCTAATATCCTAAAACCGTGTGATGTATTCCGCTACACTAGATGAACCCTGGTGGACTGCGTCATACTGCTCAAGAAGTTGAATCTTATAATAACATGGAACATACCTTTCTCTGAGCTTACTCCGCATGTCTACCCAACTAGTAATGGGTCTCTCATATAGCCAATAAATCTCTTGCTCAACCCACTCCCAGTAGGATTGAGCTGTCCCAATTAGTTTTATCTTGGCCAACTTAACTCGCCTGTGAGGGGAGATATCATACCAGTAAAAGTACCGGTCCATCTCTCTAACTCAATCCAAAAAGTACTCGGGATCTAGCCGTCCATCAAGCGTATACACTCTAACCCTCATGGACCTATGGCCTGAGTGGTGGTTCTGGGCATGATCCAAGTGGACTCCTGTCCCCTCCTGAGAATCACTCATGGTATGTGAGAACAACTCTCTGTGGACCCCCACGGCCTGAGCCAATCCATCCGCCCTCTCTACTAAACCTCTAAAGGTCGAGCCTTGAGTGAATGAAGAACTAACCCTCTCTCTTAGGGACATCTTGGGTATACTAGACTAATCTGGATCTAGTAGACATACCCCAAAGGACTAGGGATAGTGACCACAGAACTCCCTAAAAGAATGCATGGACTCTAAATGCCTAAAAACTTGCCTAAGACTAAATAAATCCTACAAAAAATCTAAGGGAGAATTTTTTTTTTTTTTTAACTAAAAATTAAAATTAAAATCTAAATGTGGAAATTACCTAAGTATGCTATATAAATTAAAAAAAAAAAACAAAAATATGCAATGTTATGAATTAAATTAAAATATGCAATGCTATGAATAATAAAATGTTAAATGGTTTGAGTACGCCACCCTCCTCCTTTATCCGGGCTTGGGACCGGCACTGTCTGAAGATACAAACATTGACGGAGTTCTATGAATAATAAA
>JAOXJP010216974.1:0-11775 GCA_025762735.1 Platanus orientalis
GGTTTCCTTCCATGTGATTTGCTTCTTGCACCTATTTGGTTGCTCTTCTTCTCCCTCAGTGGTTGAAGGAGATGGCGGGATTAATTCACTGTCTTCTTGATGGTCCTGTGGCCGTTTATTGGATCTTTTAGGCCATTGGACAACTGATGTCTTCTTGGCCAGGGTCTTATTTCGATACTTATTAGCTATTATTACAGTACCTTGACCATCATAAAAAATAACGTAGGAGTTGTCTCCATCTTCATTGTATCTTACAACTGAAAAGAATGAGTTTTACCACCACTTGGCATAATGATAATTAAATTAGAGGTTATCTTGTTTGGCCATTTCTTCAAGGATGACCGCTTGACTACCTGTGTCTGATCTTACAAAACACAAGTAAGCTTCTTGAATCTTCTCCAACTGGTTGTTTTACCCACTATTTTTACATGGGTAAGGAGAGAGATAAGTCCTTAGAAACAGGAGAATTGGCGAGCAAATCCGTGAGGGTTGTAGGCCTCAATATGAATATGACTATCCCTCCTCTATGATAGCTCACCACTCCTAAGAGAGCAAAAATATGCCCAAGCCTCCATTACAAACGACCCATCATCTATTAAGGTTTGCTTCCCGAATAAGTGGTCTAAGATGAAGACGATCTTTTGAGTGAAACAAAATAAAGAGGCAAGGCGCAACACCATCTCTACTTATTGATTTTTCAAAGTGTGGATATATCTGATTCTATGGAGATCCTTCTCTCCTATCTGGTAGATAGAAGGGAAATGAAGTCTCAACCATGCACAAAAACATTGGAAGGGAATTACACCAACTTCTCCCAAATTAGACCTTCCTGGATACCTACCTCCATGTTGTCTCGTAAGCTACTATATAAGCAACATAAACTAGGGACCGCCAGGTTTATGCGAATCTCATCAGCAAGGTTAGTAGCAACGATGAATACTCCAAAGCATATACGCTCACCCACACTACTCGGGAGAGCCCACCCACTTAAGAAGGCTACATAAACTCCAGCCAAGAATGTATGACTATCAAGATCGATGCTTTGCAGAATATTGTTCTTATTCAATGTCAAAGGTTTACCTCTAGTAGTCATACCAGAAGGACCCTGACAAATATTGCCAAGCTAGCTACCATACGAAACACTCACATCATTGAACTCAGAGAATATCTGTAATAGCCTTTGGCATGTACTCCATTAACCTTCCCTCAAAAGGCAAATGGTTTACGCTAATAAACTCCCACAGTGAGATGGCTAGCTCACCATATTGGCAAAGGAAAATGTTGTTGCTAGGGCACCATCTAAAAATTGCTTCTACTACCATCACGTGGTGTTTGTCAAAGTTATCGATCGAACCACGTAGCACCTCAGCCATCCCAACAGCGTCTATTTCTGCATAGTAGTTGTCAAGACAATGTTCGATGAGGGCTACCCATCTACTTCCCCCACTCGAAAAAGAAGAAGATCCCCTATAGAGCCAACTAACCCATTTCGCCTCTCCCAAGAGAATCTTCCCAATCAGACTTTTGAGATTGTTGGTGGTAGAGTCTTTGAGAGTTTCCCCTTCTTCAATAGAGGGAAGTAGTATTTCACATACTAAGGTATCCCGATGAACTCGGTCATTTAGTAGGCACCAACCCTTATAGAAAATTTTGATGTAGTCAGGCGAACTCGGTGCATGATACATTACCGGGTCAACAAATTCTGGATTTAATTGGGGATGAAAAGCTTTCGTGGCATTCACGGTTGTACAAAATTCATCTCCTGAGAGGCATTACTCTACAAAGAACAAGGAAACTAAAATTAGAAATTAAATATGTACATTTGTAATGTCTTACAAATATTTGCACGATGAGCACTTTGAGGGCGATAATGTGACTTATGAACTCACATTCACGCACACTTTTGTGACAATGAAAATTTGCCAACATTACGCATGATTATGGGAGAATGAAGAAAAATTTACTCATTCGTGCCTAGCATCTTGACCAGCAAGGAGTGCGTGAATGGGAGGCACCTCAACCTACGAATGAACACAAGGAGAACCTTTCACAACCACTCAAGCCAGCTCTAAAGCGGTGAATGGTTGCCGAAAACCCAGTCCTCATCGAAGACAATGACCAAAATTCCAAATGTGCCTTGAAGGTTAAAACGCCTAAAACTGAGCCAAAGTCTTCAAAACCTATACCAAAATGACCATATTCTTAAGGTCAATCTACTCATCTAAATCTAAATGGCATCAACCTTTGAAGGCCTAAAACACACCTAGAATTGAAATAGGGGTTTCAGGTTCAAGAAGAGAAAAGGTATCGCATAGAAGGGTTTCCCACGGTCCAAGACACCAAAGAATGGTGTTGGTATGACCACAAGAGCAAAAGAAGATGCTGGATAGTTTGAAGTTGAAGATTGAATGCAAAAGTGTAAGGGTTTAAAGCTTAAAGCTCTCAGTAATGGCGGATTTTTTTTTTAAGATTCTTTGAAGATGAACCAAGGGAGAAGAGGGTTAGGTTTTTATACCCGCAGGGGTATTCTCATCCAACCACAGGGAATTTAAAAGAACCCACCTATCTAAGAGGGTAAGATGGTCCTTTCATTCACCAGCTGTGAGATGAAGGTAATCGAAGAGACGTGCATCATCAGTTATCCTTATTCCTTGAAGAACGCATCTTGAATCAGAGTGCAAAAATGAGAAGTACAAACCCCATTCACCCACAAATCACGGGTGCAAATTAGGTGTTTAATTTTGGGAGTTTTGCTTGATCTCAGCAATGCATCTGACCTCTAGTGTACCAAAATCTGGTTTATCTTCAAGGTTTTGCGCCTATGAAAATAATCAAACTTCATAAGCATGGGTTTCATTAAAGTATGGTCCTCATAATACCAAGGAGACAATCACTTTTCCTATCTTGAAAGTTTATTTTCATATCAATAAGTATTGATATTCCTTTGGATAAAGTATGCAAATTTTTGGAGTATTCAATTGACATAAAGACACAAAGAACATGAAGACACAAAGGGAAAGATAATTCATTGTTGAGGGGTTCAAAAGGTTACATATTCATAAACCTATAAGGAAAAGCAGACATGCTAAAATTGATAGAAAAAAGAAAATCAAAAGAAAGCTTCAAGCTTGTTATAGAGTTCTTGAGAGAGGGGAGCTTGTTATTGAATGATGGTCTTGGCATCAGTCCGCTTAGCCACTTGTTCAAGGTGTGTTTCATCATTAGCATTTTTTTGTCGTGAAACCAAAATAGCTCTGGCCTAAGCAATTAGATTCTCTTTGCTTTCAACAGCACACTCACTATCCTCCAAAATGGCATCATAAGTAGCTGTGTGATATATGATACACATGTACTCCGCTTTAACATAATCAAAATGTTTTACCAATACTACTAATTCCGCATCTACAAAACTCTCTAAATGAGTCATTTCAATGTGGTCTTGCTTTAGACTAACTATCTTCGCTTTAGACTCTACTATTAGTGTTTTGAGGTAAGGAGTGGACTGAGAGTCTCAAAATCTCTTCAGCCTGTGTTATGGCAGCTGTTGAATCTAAGAGTGACTCCATGGTTCGCCTAATTCCTACATTCTTATAGTACATTTTTGCATCATTCAGATAGGCTAGGGCTCTATCTCGAATATGCGATAATGTCAGTTCTTCTGGCTCCATAAATGAGGCATCGCAGAAGATGAGCACGATTGTCGAATGCTCATTTTGCACTCTCATGAAAATCTGCTAACTCATGCTCATTGTGGTTCTCTAGTGGTAAAACTTCTTCATCCTTAAAGGAAAGCTCTACATAAATGAAAAATAAGTCAAAATTAAAAAATAGCTCATTATTTTTATTAGAGACAATTATTGGTTAGTGAGTCAGGGTCCGATACTGGTGTTGGGTCAAGCTTTGGTGATGGATCAAGATCCGAGATCGGATGGTTATCTTCGAAATCTGACAGGTCAATTATGGGGTGTTTATCTTTAGAATCTGATGAGTCAATTATAGGAAAATTGCCCTCGAAGTCCAACAAGTTAATAATTATAGGCACTGGATCATGATAATGTTTTTGTCTTATGGAAGGACTTAGTCTTAGGTTGGTCCAAGACTTAAGTCTCATATGCCTAGGAGGGATACCATCAAGAGCAGATGATTCACTCCTTTTCATGTTAGAAGACTTTCTTTTAGGTGCCATTGCCTGAAATAAACAAAAGAAACAAAATTTTCTATGATAAGAAGTGGGAACCGTAAATGAAGTGCAAACTAGGCTAATGGACATTAGCTATTCACATTCGCGCACACTAGTTTGTACAACAAAGCCCATGAACCTTAACTTGCGAATGAACACAAGGAGGTCCATTCATAGCCTACTCAAGCAAATATTCGCAGGATAAACCTAGAAACTGTGAATGAGATGCAGGAGATGTAATCATCCATGGAAGAGATGATTGGAAGTCTGAACAAAAGAGAAAAAAAATATTTTGACTAAAAAAAAATCTAAAATCTTTTCTAAAGTTCTTTCAAGATTCTACTAAAATTGTCATTGCCTATACAAGAAGAAATCAAGCTTATATGGAAAGAAAGGAAGAAAAGACAAGATCAGGAAGGGGGAAATAGATGCTTCTCATGGTTTATCACACTTCAAATAATCAGCTAAAAGAAAGAAAGAAAGAGGATGAAGAGGAACTCACACTTTCGAAAGACGGTGCCTTAGGAAATTCTATAGTAAATAAGCTCCAAAAGATGAGCTAAAGAAAGAAAAATGAGGCTTATATACTCATGGAGGGGTATATTTGTTAAAAAATAGGGAATTTGAAAAGTTCCAGGAACTAATAAAAAAAGAATATCGACAAAAGTAATTGAAGACCATTATTTTCGCCTCGAAAAATGTACTATCTCCTTGTTACACTCACAATGCATTTTTTGAGGGGGCAACTGTAGAAACCCGAAAAGTGCACGAATAAACAAACAATACCTCATTCGCCACTTTAGTCTCTGCGAATGGAGAATCCCAATCTCATTCACCTAGAATCAAAGGATTTCAAATACATGCTTTCACCACCAAAAGTGTGTGCAAATGCACTGTTCACATTCATGCACTACAAAAATCAAAAACTGAAATTCAACTCTATCTTTTTTCGAGGTGGTTATTTTGGATAACCACGACTCTTATGAGTTCCATAACTACCTAGGAGATGAAAGATAGTGGATTCTCGCATAGAAGATTCACCTATATCTTTGGGATAAAGATTTTAAGGAATTTCACTCCAACAAAGACGTCATGGAAGAGATAGAGTTCTTCATCAACAAGAACTTTTCTCTAACTTGTTTTGGCATCTATAAATACTCCAAAGCTATATGAGAAAGGGAGCTTTTTTTGGAAGTACTAAGAGGTTGGAGAAGTTGGAAAAGTTATGAAAGTTTGAAGATCCATCGTAAGCATGTTCAAAAACCAAGCAAATTGCACCCATCTCTTGAAGGTTTGTAAGTTACCTCTTTTCTAAAAAAGGAAAAAACAAGTTCATTACACCTTTGCAATCTCTCCAAGGAAAACATCATAGGAAGCTTAATGACAAGACAAGTTATGGATAGGTAAATTTGCTGGTGTATGAACAGTGTAATCATATATATACATGCTAAATAAAAGTGCATTATCTTATCTCTTTCATCCCTTCTTCTTCACATTCATACAACTTTGTTTTATAATACAAGCCTAGAAACTTAAAGTTAATCAGAGGTTGGTTGTGTTAAACGGTTATAATTAACAAGTCTATCAGACTTAGAGTTTTAGTTCTCACTCAAAATAATAATAAACTAGCCTCTAAAACGGTTAGGTGTTTTTTTCAATGAATTTTGCCTTATACATGGCTCAAAATTTGGTGTTACATCGGGTTTGTAGAAAAGGCTCGGTTCGGGCTTGACTCGGCTCACTAGAAATAGAAAATAGAAGAGGGTAGCTCTACTAAGAAGTGGGAAGTTTTTGCCTCAAAAACCCTATATGATTACGCCAAGAAGTGGAAGAAAAATCTGTGATTTATCTATTGGTTTGAGCAGGCAGTAGTGAGAAAGATGAGGGAGACAAATGATGACAAGGATAATAACTAAAGTACCCTGTAAAATAGTTTAAAATGAGGGCAGTTTTTGCTTTTTTAATGTCTCTTCTTCCTTCATCTAAGCCACATTGTCGTCTTCTTCCTCCATCTTGTGTCCATTGTATAAATTATTTTCGTCAACCAAATGTTCAATGAATGGTATGATGCAGAGATCACTCGTCACTGTCTTTACAACAATTCACCTTTGATGACTAACCAAGAAACTAGAGTTCGCAACATCGCTACCATGTGGACCTTGGTTTCTCAACTAGTTACAAATCCAACACCATCTGCAATTCAAACAAGAGTGAAGCTTGACAAACGACGAAAATGAAGCCAAAAGATACAAACCAGTGCCAACGCCCCAGTGCTCTGGCGGTTGAGGCATCCATCTTCCATAGGTAAGACCCAAGATCAAATCCTGGAGGGGGGTGGGGTGAGCAATGCAAAGTGGTGTGGCCTACTCGGGTTGTCATTGGTCATGATTGGTTCAGGTTGGTCCCGCTTTTAGTGGCTGTGATGATGAGGCCCACGTGGCTGTACCAAAAAAACAAAAAAAAGAAGATACAAACCAGTCATTGTTATTGAGCAAAAATTCTTTTACTCGCGTTGTTGTTGCATGGAGAGAGAGAGAGAGATTATTTATTGGGAGAGAAAATGAAAAAACAAATGAAAATTTAGCCACCATTTCAGGCATGGTTACTTAAGCACTTGGTTGAAATTTAAAGATTCGGACAGGATATGGTATTCTTTGTTTTTCAATATTTTTTTTGAATATTCTACTGCATCTTTTCTATTGTTGTGCGACCATTTTTAAAAGTTTGTAATTTCCTTCTATTATTTTCTCTTTATTTTATTTTTTTAAGTTCTTCTAGTAGGGTAGGCTGGAAAGCCCACCTTTGCATGGCAAGGTAGACCGAAAAAGTCCACCTATGTCCACCTACTCTATGTTGCATCAACAAATCAATCAAACTTTTTGTAATTCAGTCATAATAAAATATATATATTTGTATTTTTAAAATAGAAATATATTTATATCAAATATATTAAATACATGTATAAAGTAATTAGTGAACCGAGCTTTTAGCGAGCTGAGCTTACTATAGCTCTGCTCAGGCTCGTTTAGAAAATGAGCTTAAACAAAGGTTCAGGCTCAGCTCAATGAGCCTCAAACTAAGCTCGAGTTCGGCTCATGATGAGCTGATGAGCCAAGCTCCGAGCTGAGACCAAGCTACCCCGGCTCATTGCCAACCCTACCTATTTTGACCGAATAGGCACAAATTTAACTATTAAATCACCCATACAACACAAGTTTGATTCGCCAGGCACACAGATTGCAATGTTTCTTTTGTGTGTAGTCGATCATTGTACCCTAAAAGGCAGACGTCCGAAGAGTTCATAAGCACCACTACGAGGGGCGAAACCCGTCTTAAGGACAAAGTATTAAACACTAGTCTTGTTCAATTTTGGGTCTGAGTTTTTGTCAATTCATCTAGACAAATAACTTTTTCTTTTCATTTTATTTTAAGTATTTTAATTATATGAAATAAGTTCATAGAATAATGCATATCACTCTTTATATATAGAATATAGAAGAACACTTATGGCTTATGCATAAGTAGCTTTAGATTTGCAAACCAAATGCAAAAACTTAGAAACTTATGACTTCTAGAGTGCTAGAAATCATATGTTGTTGTAAATAAGTTTATCCAAATGCTACCTTAGAGGTTGCTTCTATGGTTTAGAGTTCTAATGAGAGTAGAGGGTGGCTTATTTGAGTCAATGGTTTAGGAATGTGTAAATAGATCGACACTAATCAACCACATAGATTTAAGACCCTTTGATTAACAGAAGAGTTCCACCATTCAACTTAACCAATAGTAGCCCTTCAAGAACTGGAAATTTGTTAGGTTTAAGAGAGAGATTTTTGTGATAATGATAACTTTGATGATGACTCTGGAGGCAACCCAAAAGTTGTTGATGGTTGTCTCTCATTTGTTCGCAAGAGCATGGTGTTCGAAATTCTGCAGTAACAATTAGGACTTGTTGGTTTAAGACTTGATAACTTTTCTACTAAAGTCAACTTAATTTAGAGGTTTTACACCTAGCTAACAGCTACCTCTTGGTGAATTCTATTGAGTTGCTGGTTCTGGATAGAGACCCAAGTCTTTCAAATCCATGCCTTAATTTTATTCTTTGAAACACTAGTTCATGGTTGAGCATAACTCTCATTTAAGGAAAGTTACTCATTTATCTTTGAACTAGCTTGCTCCTTGAATGGTGAAGAAGGATGTTAGATATGTCTTACTCCAACCACTTGTTGAAAGTGTGACACATGTTCCTAAAGCATGGGGGTGGTAGCCCTCCACCCCCCCTAAAAAAAAGTGTATGGACTCCACTCCCTGTGTGTCTGATTGCAAAAAATCGGCTCATAAATTTGCGTTGCAACTGACGTCGCTCCTTTAATACACTAGAATGAAGGATTCTGGACTGAATTTTGCGAGGGTATGCACTCAAGAATTAAAAGAAGACAGTAAAATATATTGGGTTCACAAGTGCCGCTCCTATATGTTTACTCTTTTAAATTACATTGCTTAATTCTTTGCTACATGTGCTTCTTTGTTAAGATTTGCACAAACTAGGGGTGTCAATGAGCCAAGCTTTTCTCAATTTAGCTCAGGCTCATCACATAAAGGCTAGGCCCAAGCTTGGCTCGGGCTCATGACGAGCCTAAATTGCTAAGCTCATGCTCATGAAGGTAAGCTCATGCTCGACTCACTAGAAAGAAAAAGAAAAAAAACATCTTAATGGTCCATTAGTAATGTATTTTATTTGAACATTACTATTGTTACTATATATAATTTCATTATAAAATTATTATCTAAATCAAGCTCTTAATGAACCAAGTTTTTAGAGAGCTGAGCTTAATTAGTGAAGCTTGGCTCAAGCTCACTTAATAAATGAGCTTAAATCAAAGCTCATGCTCGGCTCACCAAGCTTAAAACAAGGCTTAGGCTCAGCTCTTAACGAGTCAAGTTCTGAGTTAGCTCGGCTCTTAGACAGCCCTAACACAAACTATTTATTTTCGATTCTTTCTTTTATTTGTTCATGATTGATAATTAATACTTGGATGGAATGAAGGATGAATTCATTCCATCCAAGCAGACCTACACATTTTAATGTAAAGTTGTCCATTGTCTATTCTTTGTATGGGAAATTTCTTCATTTCCATGAACTGTTGGGTGTTTGGCTTTTCAATTAGCATCATTGTTTCTATTATTATATTCATTGCTTAAATATATGCTTATCTTGGTTCACTCATGTTTTATTTGTTAAGGCAATGATTCATTTATTTTTTATATTCTAATAATACATACACTACAACAAAAAAGGCTTTTGACAGCATTTAAAACATTGTTTTTTAAACGTTGTTTCAAGCTACATCAAGAAAAGTTGTAGACTTTAGACAACATTTTTGAAACATTGTCTAAAGTCACTTTAGACAGCATTTTGAAAATCTAAAATAGATTTCAGAGCTCAACATTTCTAAGGCTTTTTTTCCTACGCAAAATCTGCCCTAGCTTAGATAGAAACAATGGTGGTGTTTGGAGCTCTGGATTCATTTCTCTTATCTACAAGCAGAGCTTATTCTAGTCCTCTCGTTGTCTTCAATCAGATCCAGGTTCGCCTGCTTTTTTTTAGAATTTTTTTATGAATGTTTTTTCTTTTATGTTTGTGGTTTTGGATCTAAGAAATGGTGATTTTGCAATAGATTTGTTTTTTTTTTTTTTCGATAGTTAACCTAGTTAACCCTATGGGAATAAGATTTTTTCGACAAAAAAGGTATTATTATTATTATTTTTTTGATTATTTTGTTTGATTTGTATTTTTTATTATAATAGGTTGAGATGGTTAAGGTCACTACAGATATCCATGACCCGCCAAAAATCCTTGATTCAAATATCAAGTTTTTTTTATTATTTTGTTTGAATTTCTATTTTTTATTGTAACATGTCGAATCGGTTTAGATCACTGAACAAGTTAACCTAATTAACCCTATGGATGTAAGATTTTTTTTTTTTTTTTTTTTTGACAAAAAAGGTATTATTTCTTTTTTATTTTTATTTTATTATTTTTATTATTTTGTTTGATTTGTGTTTTTTATTGTAATAGATTGAAATGGTTACGGTCATTACAAATATCTACAACCAGCTTAAAATCCTTGTTTCAAATATTAGTAAACTAGTTGATGGCATATACGATAATAGAGTAAGACACTGAATAAAATTACAATTGATCTAAAAAAATATATAATCAAAATTTATAAAATGATTTTTGATAAGTGGGTTTTGTGTGCTATGGACATGGAAGAAGAAAAAGATATATATTGGTTAATGAGTAAGCGGAATATCGAAGTATATGTTAACGAAGCCCCAAAAAAGTTTTATTTTATTAACTTTGTTAAATGATAGGCTTCATTTGTTGAGTGTGAAAAAGATAACACTGATTTGTCTTTTCCTTGTGACGAACAAGCCCAACAAATAGTTACAAGAGATGATAAGATTATTTTTGACAAAAAATGCTTTTTTTTTCATTATTTAATTTAATTTTTATTATTTTGCTTGATTTGTGTTTTTTTACCATAACAAGTTGAAATGGTTAAGGTCATTATAGATATAAATAACTTGTGTAAAATCCCTGATTCAGATATCAATAAACTAGTTGATGGCATTTATGAGAATAGAGTATAGAGTTTGGAGAAGTTTACTATTGGATCCGAAAAAATGTATTATAATTTTTTTTCAAAATTATGTTTGCTCAGTGGATTTTGTATGCTATGAATACGTAAGATGAAGAAGATATATATCAGATAATGAGCAAATGGAATATCGAATGAGATGTTATCAAAACCCCAAAAAAGTTTTATTTCATCAGCTCTGTTAAATGACAACTTCCATCCATTGGGTGTGAAAAAATTAACACTTACTGGCCTATTCCTTGACATGAACAAGCGCAACAAATAGTTAAAGAGGTGGACTAATTAACCCTATGGGGATAAAGATTTTTTTCGACAAAAAAAAGTATTATTTATTATTTCTTATTTATTTTTTTTACTATTTTATTTTATTATTATTATTTTGTTTGATTTGTGTTTTTTACTATAACAGGTTGAAATGGTTAATGTCATTACAGATATCAATAACCCGCCTAAAATCCCTATTTCAGATATCAATAAACTAGTTGATGGCATATATGAAAATACAGTTGAGAGGCTGAAGAAGTTTACTATTGATCCGAAAAAACATATTATCAAAATTTCCAAAATGATGTTTTCTCAGTGGGTTTTGTATGCAACGGATACGAAAAAGGAAGAAGATATATATCGAATAATGAATAAAGAGAATATCGAATTAGATGTCACTGAAGCCCCCAAAAAAGTTTTATTTCATTAACTTTGTTAAATGACAGCTTACATACGTTAGGTGTAAAAAACATTAACACCGATTCGCCTCTTCCTTGGGATGAACAAGCCCAACAAATAGTTAAAAGAAGTGGACTAATTAACCTTTAATGGATAAGATTTTTTTCAACAAAAAAAGTTATTTTTTATTTTTTATTATTTTTATTATTTTTTTATTATATTGTTTGATTTGTGTTTTTTACTATAAAAGGTTGAAATGGTTAAGGTCAT
>JAOXJP010216985.1:0-11774 GCA_025762735.1 Platanus orientalis
GCACCTCTTCCCTATGTACCACTCCACCTCCCCCAGGGCTAGCAAAATAGCTTTGGACATCGACCAATCCAAGCAACCCGAAACTCCCTTTCGAGATCCCCACTCAACTCCTAAGCTGCCCAAGGATCCCAATTAACCTACAAACCAAACAAACATTAATTAAAACATGAGTAAAACAAACAGATACAACAAATAAACAAAATTAACCAACTTAAAATTCACCTGGGCAACTGTGATCTGGTCCAAGTCCCGCCTGAACATGGAAATGGATTTTCGTGCCTTTGAATAGGTGTGGGAGGTTTTCCACCTCTCAACACGGGGCACAGGGAATAGAGCCCTCCCCTTCCTACGAGGTGCTAAGGGGGTCAGCCTCTCATAACACCAAACCTGTAGAGAAAACAAAAAATTAAACCAAATAGAAAAATAAAAAAGCAAATAACATAAAAACAAAATACACAAACACCTTACCTCCCATAGGAAGTGAAGACCCAGGAATATGGCCTTCTCCCCGTTGGCCACCTCACTCATGTTTGAGTACATCCACCCAAGGGAAAATCTACCACAACCAAAAGTCTTAACTTTAGAAAAATTGTCTAAAGCGGATAGGAAATTTAGAAAGATCCGATCGCATTTCATGTTGAAGACGGACCTCATGAACATGTAGAGAAAAAAAGCCCGGATTGAGTAGTCGATCTCCACGTTGGAACTCTGATCCGTGGCTTAGATGTACTCCTAGAACCAAGAAGGTAAGACCCCCCTGAATCCCCTATCAAAACGAAAGGACTATAGCCCCAAGCACCTCCTAATCATGTCCTGAGAGGGTATCAGCTCATAGGAAGGAGGATCACCCCCTATAGTCAACCTGTTCAACATATAAAAATCCGTAGGAGTCAGCCCAATCTCCCCCATGGGTAGGTGGAAGGTGTGGGTAATCGGAGACCATCTCTCCACCAGCGCCATCAGCAGAGCCTTATCCGCCTTCAGTAGTGGAATATCCAAGAATGACCCAAACCCCATTTCTAGAACCTTCTTCTACATCTTCTTACAAAGACGCTTCCATAGTTTAATTACCCCAAACCAAGACCCATGGGTCTCAGCATCACCTCTAACCTATAAAAATAACAAATAAACAATTATGAGTAGAATAAACAAGTAAAACAAACAAAATAAATCATAAAAACTGCCAAGCTATTGTGGTACGCCTAAATTCAGCATACGCCTGAAAATACTTATATGCCTAAACTCAAAATGCACATAGAGTTCAAGCGAACTGGACATTTTTAGGCAAAATAGCCAGGATTAGGCGTATTTCAAGCCATTGACCAAAATAGTAAAGATTCTTAAAAATTATGAAATAACCTATCAATTAATAATTAAAAGCCAAAAATAAAATAAAACCAAAAAGAAAAGAGGTTAGGGTTACCTCATCCGTGGACAAGTTCTTCCAAAGGGCTTTTTCATGAGATGGAAGAAGGGGGTAAACCCTTGATGATCCGCTTGCACTCATTGTACTAAGGAAATCAAGAACAAACAAAGGGGGCAAATGTCATCTGAGAACAAATTTTCCCTCACTAAAAACAATTTAGAAATAATAAACAAAATCCCAACTTATGGGTGTTTTATTTTGAACTCAAGGTTACAGTACGCTTGAATGTGCTATATGCCTGAACTCTAACTTAGTTAAAGTTCAGGCGTATGGCATAGATCAAGCATACTAGCCCAAACCAAAAACAAAAAAACAACAAAAAAAAGAAACCATAAAATAAACAAAATCAAACCACAAAATAACAAAAAATCACAAAAAAGAACAACTAAAAAAAGCCAACAAGAAAAAACAAAGCAAAATAAACAAAACAGAACAAAAAAAAAAAAAAAAAAAAACAAACAAAAAAAAAAAAAAAAAAAAAAAAAAACAAAAAAACTAATTCTTGTATTTATCTTGCAGAAATGGATCCTAGACCCATCTGTTTGGAGCCATTCACCACCACAACCATCAAGTTCACATATGTATTCGTCTCACTCCTACCAGAAGAACAAGTCATCTGGGTTTACCAGAGCAAGCTTGGAACCACTTTGTCATTGTCCCAGGATCGTCTTGATTGGCCTCTCCTAGAAGCAGCCATATCTTTTTGGGATCCTGTAGCTATGGTTTTCCGCTTCGGGAAACATGAGTTGACTCCCACCATCGAAGAGTTGGAGTCTTTTCTAAATCTAAAACATTATCACACCAATGCGATCTTCCTTGTGCATAAGAATAGCTACTTTAAAGACTTCCAATTTACTCTCAATGTGTCAAAGAATTTTCTTTCCAAAGAAACTTCAGGTGACTATCTCCACTGCCCCTTCAACCTTCTATTGGAATGAGGTTGGTAAAAGGTTGGAGATTTCTCAGACCCAACCAAGTACAAGGCTTTCACATTAACAATATTGGGTCAACTCCTCTTATCTCACAGCCGACATTAGATCGGCAGAGTTTTGTGTAGCCTCCTAGAACAACTGTCTCGAAGGAAAGACATTGGCCCCGATACTCATCGCAAAAATCATATCTAGTCTATCCCATTGTGCTCGACACCGCAAGGTCGATTATACGGTTGCCCAAATTTTCTACAAGCTTGGCTTCGGGGGCATATCTCCTCATTGCCTTTGTCTACTCCTTGTCAAAATCCATCTATTTCAATCCATTCAAGGAAGAAAGCAATGGTAAATTACCAAGAACTGTTGACCAACCTGTCCACCAAACATGTCATTTGGAAAGCTAAGTGGCATAAGGAACACTATCCACATATTTTTAGAGAACCGCACCTACATGATTCTCACAGGACTATACCAAAGCACACCTTATGTGCTAATTCGGGTGCTTCACTCTGTGTCAGGACTTGTTCAATTTCACCACCACTTATGAAGATGTTTACAAACTTAATTACAAGACACCTTATTCAGTTTGGTCTTAGCTAACTGCCCTTTGGGATAGTTCACATGCTCGGGCACCAAGGCACCTACCCTCGGTATCTACCAAGATACCTAAGACATCGCCTCCTTGTGATCTGTGTATTCATGACTTTATATCTGCATAAACATCAGGCTCAACCATTGATCATCCAAACAAGAGAGTCCAATTTGATGAACCTTCCACTTCACAAAGTGGACCTTCTCATATAGAAGCAAAGTTAGAGAAAGCTCTCTAAGATCTAGCAAATGAACAAGCCTTACATTGTCAGACATCTACAAACCTTGAGACTACCTGAATTGCTCTCAAAGAAGTCCAGGCATCTCTCAAAGCTGAGTCTAACCTTCGAACTGAGGCTAAAATCTCCAGAGACACCCACCAGGAATCCAATAACACCGTGATTGAGCTTGTCAACACTTTGAGGGGAGAACGCAACAATGTGAGAATCTCTCACACTAATCTGCATTGCAGTAATACCATCGTCTTCCTACAAACTCATTGGAGACTAGAATGGGTTCAGAAGCTGAGAAAACAGATTTTCTCCTTGGGCTATGAACCAGTCGAAGCTCCACCACCACCTCCTAGAGTCCTAGGACTCTAGATTATGTATTTTTTTTCTTTATGCTTTATGTAAAAGGTCTGTGTACCTTGCTTTTGTAATTGTTGATATACATTGTTTTCAACCATTCTTAATATATATATATATATATATATATATACATATATATATAAGTTTTATTATGTCTTCAAATCTTGGGTTCAACAGTTGGACATGAATGCATTTGTATGATCTATCAATTGTCTAAATATTTTTGGCTTAAACATACATAAAATCAAAAGTTATGACTCTAAATAAAAAAATATGTTGATAGCAAAATGACACCTCCCGAGACAAGACTACAGAAAAAGAAGAGGAAGGCACAGTCTCACAGCATCATGATAAGAGAACTTCCACAGACGACTAGCATTCCATCTTCCACAACTCCCGAGGTTTCAATTATGACTCCTCCTCACTCTCAGTTTGATCCTAGTGATCAACTGACACCATAGTAAAAGGCTGATCTAGAAAGGATACTAGAAACCTTCATGACCAAACGTGGAGCATCTTCCTCATCCTCGTCCTCAATCCCCCGCTGTCACAAGTTCATACATCCGTCCCCCTCCAAAGTCAAGGACAAACCTCTACAGAATTTGAGAAGGTACTCCATGAGTACCTAAACACCATAGGAGGTCCCCAAAATCCTCTCCAGAACCAGTATTAGTCCATCTAGTCTTTGTTGAGGCAATCCCAAAACTCAAATTTTTCAGGGAACCAAGAAAGACCACCTGTCTTCATTACCACTCCCAACATTGTTACCACCGAGCCTCAAAACTCAGATGAGAGATACAGGATGGAACATCAAGACAGGAAGGGGAATGGGATATTAGTATCTTCACACTCAAATTAGACGGAGGCTAAGATAACTAAGATGGCTAGTAAGATTGAACTCTTAAAAGGGGGATAGTTCCCATTGAACATGGATTTCAAAATTTTGTGTTTGTACCCAAGGGGTAACCTGCCCAGTAATTTCTAGATGCCAGACATGGAAAAATACGATGGCACAAGGTGTTACAAAATGCACCTGAGAATGTATTGTAATGCCATGTTTCAGTGGGGATAAGATGATAAAATCCTGGTTTAGATGTTTCCAAGAAGCCTAGAGAAGGATGTGGCCAAGTGGTTCGCAGGTCAAGATAAAAGAGATGTAGGCACCTGGAGAGCTTTGACCAGGGCCTTCCTTGAGCATTTTTAGTTTAACCTATAAATGCTACCCACACGAAAAGAAATCGAGGGAATGCATCCTCACGATAATGAAGGGATCAGGGACTACGCCTACCGTTGGAGGCAGAGGACATCTAATTTGAAGCACCTCATGTTAGAGAAAGATATGATCTCTACCTTCTTAAAAACCTTAGGCTCAACATACAAACTGATGCTTCTTACCGCATCCACTGACAACTTTGTCGATGCCATCAACAAGGCCACCCATGTTCAACTAGCCATTATGGCAGGTTTGGTTGCATAAGTAGCCATGGTCCCTACAAACACATGTCAGACAGTCCTTAGGAAAGTCACAGTGACTCGTCCAAAAAGTAATACTATACAAACCATTGAAGTACCTCTCCCCATTCAGAGTAATAAATACCACCACCAACCAACAACAAATTTTTCCACAATAGTCTGACTCCCTGTAGAAGCATAGTCAAAACCACAACCCAAATTCATGTTTATTCGATTTGAGGAAAGAAAGAAAATAAGATTCACTCTCCTACCTTATTCATACAAGTATGCCATGGACTAACTTGTGAGTAAGGGGCTCTAACAACTTTTAGAGCTAAGACCCCCTCCAAACCCTTTGCCTCCTAGGTATGATGCCACCGAACACTGCCCATTCCATCAAACAACGGGTCACTCGGTAGACAGGTGTTTCATCCTCAAGCATTACATTCAAGATATCATTGATGAAGGGAAGGTATCTTTTGGTCCCCTATCAAACAACCTACCAAATTCCAACATCCTTCAGAACCCCCTTCCACCTCACCCTCCATCTAAAGGAGCTAACATGATAGGGGTAGGGATTCAAACCTTCAACCCTGCAAGTTTCATCACCAGAATTGGTGATGAAAAACCTGTTATAATCCTCCTAAAAGAAGACTACATACTATATCTAGACCATGTTGATCCCACTGACCTCACTACAGAAGATATCTTGTCCCTGTTGGAAACCCTAGAAGAACCCCTTTCATTACTTCCCTCGGATGATGAGCTAGAAGCCCCTGTCATGGAAGCTCCCATCAGAGCTGAACCCCTAGCCTGCTACTCCCCATATACCCAAACCTACTAAATTCCCCCTCCACCACCAGAACCAGTTCCACCTTCCTTCTATAACTTCCCATCCCCTATACCCTATCAACCACCATCCACAAACATGCCTTCCATCATAAACATTCCCCCACCACCCACAAAGACATATGAGTATAACAGGGTCCCTTACAACTATGAGGACGGGGTAGGTGAATCTTATCCAGGGTTATCAACAGAAGATGTGGCAAATCTCGTCGGTCTTATCATCCACTCGGGAAGAATCATAAAACCGGCCATCACCAATTTGCGATAGGATTTTGCCCAGGGAAAAGTAAGATTGGAGTCAGAGAAGACAGAACAATAAGAATTAGTAGAATAGAAGAGGATCATAGAAGAAGAAGAAAAGAAGGAAAATGATATATTTGAGGCTGTAATCCATAGGTCTCGCCTATTCTTGGTAGAACAGTTAGCTAAGACTCAAAATAACATTTCTATCCTATGGTTATTAGTCACATCAGCTCCCCACAGAGACAGGTTCATGAACATCTTTAGCAAAACTTTTGTGGATACTTCAATAACCCCAGACCGACAGGAAAATATGGTTGGATGAGTAGCCGTTCCTCAGGTCATTACCTTTACAGAAGAGGAAATCCCTAAAGGAAATGTGCACACCAGGCATTGTATATTTTAGCTCGTTATCAAGACATGTGTATCCCCTTGATTTTGGTGGACAATGGGTCCGTGTTGAACATATGTACCATAACTACTTTAGAATCTCTTGCCATCCTGGTACAAAGTCTCCGCCCAAATTCATGCGACATCAAAGCCTTTGAAAACACCATAAGACAAGGGCAAGGCAAGGCTGACATACCCCTCATCATGGAGGGGAAAATGTTCAATGTACGTTTCCAAGGGCTCAACATTTCGTCATCATTCACCATGCTACTGGGTAGACCTTAGATACATCAAGCCAGAGTTGTACCCTCGTCCTTTCATCAAAAGGTTAAATTCATTATAGGAGATGAAGTAGTGACTCTAACAGCAGACATGGATGCCCTTACCATAGCCGGTCAAAGGGTGTTACAGGTGTAGAATCTCCAAGAATAAAGAAGATTAGAAAAAAAAATATGTGATCCTTCCCCCAAAATTCAGGATGATGGCCAAGATGAAATTCAACCCAGATAAAGGTTTGGGTAAATATCTTCAAGGTAGAAAGGAACCAGTCAAAGCAGTCCAAAAACACTCTCGGACTGGCCTAGGTTTCAAACCTGAAATCAAACACTAGGGTAAGAAGCAGAAGAGGGTCAGTTTTCAGATCCCCAAAAAAACCCCCGTAACCCCAGAATATCCAGAAGATCTTAACCTTAAAGAAGTTCAAAACCTCATTCCTCCATGGGCAACACCAGAAGTGATCCCATAAAACTTAAGTGAAACAACTCCCCTGCTTATCCCTCCTCCTGTGGATTTCAAAACATCAGCTAATTAAGATCAAGTTCAAGAATTCTGTCCACCCCCACACTATTCCAATACGTATTAACACATTCCTTCTTTTAGCATTTTTCCGTCTGTCCCTGAGATTAGTGAGCGTTCTACTCCCGCCGCCTCAGAAAATAGGGAGGACAATCTAGCCCCTCTAAGTCTACTCTCACTCCCCGATGATGTTAGAGAAATACTTTAGTCAGTTATTATGAGTGGAGAGTTAGACTATGAGCTTGACCCTGACCAGGTCAACATGCCTAAAACATGGGTACCCGTGGATGTTGTAGAGTAGATTGGGCAAGCCAACTCAGTTGCAACAGAAGACCAAGACCAGGTGATGGATTGAATGATTATGAAAAGAGGCCGGGAAGAGCAAACTCTTCTCTACTCCAGTTTGTGTTTTTTGAAAGCTTTTAATCTTTTCTTTTCATCCTTTTTGTAAAAGAACTACATATGACTTAAGCTCTACCGACACAAATGTCAAAAGCATTCGACCAATACAAAAACGAAAGGGTATGTAGGCAACTTAAGACACAAATTTAGGTCCAGTTATTTTTCAAAAACTTTTGTTTCCACTTTTGTTCATAACCCTTGTAAAAAAGAACTACATATGACTTGATCCCAAATGTCAAAAGCATTCGACCAATGCAAATGTAAAGGGTATGTAGGCAACCTGAGACACAACTTTAGGTCCAGTCATTTTTCAAAAACTTTTGTTTCCACTTTTGTTCATAACCCTTGTAAACAAGAACTACATGTGACTTGATCTTGATAGACCAAAAGTTTTTTTTTTCCATTTGACCAATGCCAGAAAATGTCAGGTATATAGGCAGCTTGAGAAGTAACTCAAGGTTCAACTACTTGTCAAAAAATAAATATATGTCTCATCCCTAAAAGACCCAGAACTATGTATAGCTTGATCTTGACTGGCCCCTTTTCCTTGCATTCACTACATGCAAAACAAAAATGTCAAGTACGTAGGCATCTTGGAAGCAATTTCCAGATCAGCTACCTTCATTTTGGGGTAATAATACCCCTTCTTCATTTATACTTTACTAAATTCTTTCATTCTTAAAAACTATCCAGGAAGAGTACGATTACAACGATGAAGAGTTGATGCCACAAGAAATCATTGATGCCTTCGAACGTCAAGAACATAGGACTCTTCCCCTAGCATACAACATGCAAGAAATAAATCTAGGGTCCGAAATCTCACCCAAGATAGTGAAAATCGTGATCCCTGGTACTTTGAAACTAGGACACGATCTTGTATGTTTACTCCAAGAATTTATTAACATTTTTGCATGGACCTATGAGGACATGCCTGGTCTTGACACCGACCTTGTTGTTCATAAACTTTCCACTGATCTAAACATACCTTCCATTAAATAAAAACCTAGACGTCTCCAACCTAAATGGTCACTCAAATTTAAAGAAGAAATCCAAAAACAACTTGACGTAGGTTTCCTACTTTCTATTTCATACCTTTAGTGGCTAGCAAACATTATCCCCATCCCCAAAAAGGATGGAAAGGTCTGCATGTGCATTGACTACCGTGACCTGAACAAAGCCAGTCCCAAAGACAACTTTCCTCTGCCTCACATTGATGTCTTGATCGACAGTACAACAAGTCATGAAATGATATCATTCATGGATGGTTATTATGGATATAACCAAATTAGGATGGCAGTTGAAGATAGAGAAAAAATAGCATTCACTACCCCTTGGGGTATCTTCTATTACAGAGTGATGCCTTTTGGTCTCAAGAATGCTAGGGAAACATACCAAAGAGCCATGATTGCCATCTTCCATGACTTGATACACAAAGAAATGGAGGTATATGTGGATGACATGATTGTCAAGTCTTGCCACCATCAGGATCATCTAGAACACCTACAGAAGCTGTTCATTAGGTTGAGATGATTTAAGTTGAAGTTAAACCCAAACAAATGCATCTTAGGAGCTTCACAAGGAAAACTGTTAGGCTTCATCATCAGTCAAAGAGGCATAGAGGTCGATCCAGCTAAAGCTAAAGATATCATTCAGATTTCAGTCCCACACATTGAAAATGAAGTGTGCAGTTTCCTGGGCCACATTCAGTACATCAACAGATTCATTGTCGAACTGACTCCCATTTGTGAACCTATATTCAAACTCCTGAGGAAGAATTCCCCAGTTGAGTGGAACAGTGATTGTCAGTCTGCCTTTGACAAAATCAAGAACTATTTATTGAGTCCACCAGTGCTAGTTTCTCTAGAACCAAACCGACCATTGATCCTTTATCTGATAGTACACGACAACTCCATAGGTTGCATTATGAGGCAACACGACAAATTAGGGAAGAAAGAGCAAGCCATCTACTACCGAAGCAAGTGGTTCATTGATTATGAAACCAAATATACTCCTCTAGAGAAAACATGTCTTGCTTTGGTACATGCAACCAAGAGGTTGTGCCATTACTTCCTATCAAACAAAGTCTTTCTGATCTCTCGAATGGATCCTATCAAATATCCGTTCAAGAAACCAGCCACAATAGGGGGACGGCTCGATGGCTCATGATGCTGTCAGAATTTGATATATCTTTCATCCTACAAAAAGCAATTAAAGGACAAGTCATAGTAGACTTTTTGGCTAATGGTCTAGTGGATGACACTTTTTCTACCAGGCTTGATTTTCTAGATGAGCAAATCATGTACATTGAAGTAGAGATGACCAAGTTGCCAAGATGAAAAATGTGTTTTGATGGAGCAGTTAATCAGAAAGGCAACATTAGAGCAGTACTCATATCTCCCATAAATGCCATCATTCCCATTTCCATTCGTTTGTGCTACCCATGCACCAACAACATTACAGAATATAAAGCTTGTATTGTCAGCCTAAAAGCTGCAATTAACTTGGGTATCACAGAACTTAAAGTCTTTGGTGACTCAGCATTAGTCATCTTCCAAGCCACTGGAGAATGGTTCATCAAGGAGGAGAAGTTCCTAGATTATCATGACTGTCTGCAAGCCTTGTCTAGAAATTAGTTCCTAGATTATCATGACTGTCTATAAGCCTTGTCCAAAAATTTTGAATATTTGAGCCTCAGTTTGGTAGCTCGAAGCGGAAATCAGTTTGCAGATGCATTGGCCACACTTGCCTTCATGATCGAAATGTCTCATGAATCTTTGATGAAGCCTATTGAGATCAAGCAGAGGTCAAAGCCAGCCCATTGTCTTTAGATCACAACAACAAATCTGAATAGAGAACCCTGGTTCTTCGACAACAAGAAATACCTTGAAGATCAGGCATTCTATTTATGGCCTCCAAGAATGATTAACACACTTTGCAGCAATTGGCCACACATTTTGTTCTACACAGAGGATCTTTATACAAGAAATCTCCTCACCGTGTCTTGTTGAGATGTGTAGACAAGTCAGAAGCAGCCACTATCATTGATGACATCCATGGTAGAGAATGTGGTCCACACATGAATGGGCTCATGCTAGCCAAGAAAATTCTGCGCCTGGGTTATTGCTGGTCAACCATGGAAGCTGATTATTGTAATCATGTAAAAAGATGCCACACTTGCCAGTCTTATGCCAACCTCATTAAAGCACCCTCTTTAGAACTACACAACTTAACTACCCCTTGGCCATTCTCTATGTGGGGTATTGACATAGATTGGCCCATGCCCCGGAAGGCAGCTAATGGACATTAGTACATCATAGTGGCTATTGACTACTTCACAAAATGGGTGGAAGCTACATCCTTGTCCACAATCACAATGAAGAATACCGTAAGGTTCATAAGCAAGGACATTATTTGCCGGTATGGAGTTCCCAACAAGATCATCATAGAAAATGCCACAAACTTTGTAGTAAAAGATCTCCAAGCACTCTGCCACAAATTCAAGATTCAACACCATCGGTCTTCTCCATACATACCACAGATGAATGGGGCAGTGGAAGCAGCTAATAAGAATCTCAAGAAGATCCTTTAAAAGATGACCACAAATCATTCCAATTGGCATGAAAAACTGCCATATGCATTGTTGGCTTATCGGACCTGCATTTGTACTTCCATAGGTGTCACTCCATACTCCTTGGTTTATTATGGGATAGAAGCAGTCTTGCCCATTAAAGCAGAAATTTTCAGTCTCAGAATCTTAGCTGAAGCGCAAGTTTTAGAATTAGAATGGGCACAAACTAGACATGATCAATTAAACCTCATTGATGAAAGGAGGTTACAAGCAATCAGTAATGGGCAAGCATATCAAAGGCACATAACAACTGCTTTCAACAAGAGGGTCAGACCCAGAGCTATAGAAGAAGGCGACCTCGTCTTCAAGAAGATTCTCCCACATGAACAAGCACCCCGAGGACAACCATAGCCAAACTATGAAGAGCCTTTTATCGTCAAAGAAAAGTTATCCGGTGGGGCCTTGCTATTGGGAAACATGGATGGAGAGGATTTCCCCAGATTCATCAACTTAGACCAAGTGAAGAGATATTTTGCCTAATT
>JAOXJP010216996.1:0-11774 GCA_025762735.1 Platanus orientalis
ATAATTAAGCATCACTAGTTAGTAGCTTAAAATACTTAACAATTAAATTTAGAGAATTATAATCCCCTTGGTCTAATGACGAGTCTATAAATATGAACAACATTAATCTTGATAGTGAAATTTATCATAAGTGTTCATAATGGATTCCTTTAGTGCATTTACATGTAAGATTAATAATCTAACTCTAGTGATTAAGATTACATTACTCTAACATATGATAGCTTTACATACAGTGGTCCTATAAGTGATATATCCAACATCACCCATAGCTATAGAGTTTCAGGTTTAAGAATTGAAATATAAAATCTCTCCACACAATATTCTAAATACGTGTTTGACATCCTATTTTGTTTTTTAAGAACTATTGGCAAAAATAGTATGAAATGGACACAAAATAAAAGAAATAAGTAAAACGAATAAGTTTATAGTACACTTATTCGAGGCATGTTAAAATGTTTTTTTAAGTCTTTACTCGCCCCCACTATATGTCATCAACTAACTGGGTTCAGGCAAGGAAGATCTTAGGATACAATGAACACATTGATGCTGCAATTATGTGAGTCAATGTGTTGTCTTTAATAATTTCTCGATTACTAGTTATCTTCAAAATATGCTCCTAAATCTTAAAAGACACAGAACAATAAAAAAAACTTTGAGAAGAGAGAAGATACATAAAATTTTAAGTGTCTAAGACTATCTTCTGTGATTAGAAATTAAAAGGATACATATGAAAGAATGCATCTCTTCATAAGAGATGTATTAAGGGCAAAAATGTTCATACAAGAAGATACATCTCTTGTAAAGAGGTGTGGTAAGGATAAATTTATTATAAAATTTAATAGTTAACAAATAAACAATCTTTAATGAAAAGGCACGGTAAGGATAAAATTGTTTTAAAAAATAACAGTCAAAAGTAAATCAGATACAATTATTTAAATACTAAATAACAGTAAAAAGTAAACCACAAATTGTCACTTGAGTCATTTCAGGTTTCTTAAATAAGAACCAGTTGAATTGCATGTACATTACAAGTGGTAAACGTTTTACCTTGTCTTTTTAGACTTATCAGATTAGATTTGCACTCTTTGCATGTGTGTAATGCAAAGGCTCACATGCATCCAATTTATCTATTTCCTAGATCAGTCTGTCCAAGTTGGTTTGCCTTACGTGTGTGAATACATCCTTTCATGTCTTTTACGTATAAGCGTCTTTCTTTTTTCTTTTATTTTCAATGTATGACTAAAACTTTTGCCTTTGAATAGTTTTTATACATATAAAACTACGCAGCCACAAAAAACAAGACACATAAGGACAAATAGTTTACATAATTATATACGTATAATACCCTACATATCTTTAAAATGCATAATGAGAATCATTTATCTCATCTCATAAGATCTACCTTTATTAAGAAATAAATACATCTAACGATAACATAGACGGTTATTCATTAATTAATGAACAAACAAATATATTTATATTTTATGTAAATAGCTTTATTAAGACACAGTGTAAACAATTACAACATCGTGCTGGAATTCAATTCTATTGTGACAATTTTCACAATATTTTTGTTTGTATTATACATATTGTAAGTATTTTTTTTTATTATGAGTAAATGAATTATTATTTCATTAAGGGATTATACTTCTATTATTGGTTGAGTACTATCCTGGCATGGCATTGTGGTTTTGAAAGTTTTTATTTAAAAGCAAAAAATCGCGTTTAGAGACGCCTTTTTATGTAATTGTTTAATGACATCCAAAAATAACATTCAATCTTACCATTTGAGTTGACGTTTCGTATCTAAGGTGAAAATATATTGTATCCATCAAAGTACCCAAAAATTTCCCAACAATGTATTTGTCAAAGTACATTTGTCAGTCATAATGTGTTGGGTCTAAAAAGAATCATCTCCAGTCTGAATGGACAGGTACCACTCCATTACCAATCAGTGCATAACATGTAGGCTGACAGAAAGGGTTTTTAAGTTCATGTATGTAGGTCAAATGAGGGTATTATAGTAAATATATAATGAATATCTACCTGTATATTTATTAATACACCCTTTGTCCGACAATGTGTCACATCATGAACTGAGACTGGAGTGGTACCTGTCCATTGAGACTGGAGATGATGTGAACTCGAATGGGTAGCTAGGTACTGGCATGAGAACTCTACATTTAGCATTTAGACAAGAGGTGATCATATCCCATCTGATTAGAGAGCTATCCAGCACGTAACATCACCTGATAATACATGGGAGGATAAGAATGGTGTTATGAAAGGGAGGAAAAAAGGTCTCTGTCCATCCAGGAGCAGGTGTCGCCCTTGAGGGGAATATCACCTGCGCTGACCCTCTTTGTGTGACGTTGTGAGATAAGACAGAGGGAAAGTATCATTTCACTTTTTGGGGGTAATGTGATAGCTCTAAAAAGTGAAATGATACCTACGATGTGTCTCGTCTCACAAAGAGGGTCATTGCAGGTGATGTGAACCCCTTGATATCAGACCTCCAAAGGGGGTGGATGATAAAGCCATGTAGAAGAGGCCTGAAATCCTCTAAGCTACCCCCTTGTGAGCCATTAATGGCCACACAAGGCAGGGGATCAACTCAGCTTTTAAGATGTCACATCACCTTCAAAAAGTGAATTGATTTCTCCCATTGAGTAGCTCACAAGGGGGAAGGGGGGGAGGATGAAATCGTATGTGCCACACTCCCTGATGGGACACTTGGGGGTGGAATCAATTCACTCTTTGGAAGTTTTTGCTTCCCCCACCCCAGTGTTCCATCAGGAGGGTGTTGCACTTGATGTCAGACGGGGAGGGAGGGAGAGAGGATATCGAAGAGAAACAGCTGTTCCAAAGTTGGGTATACCATGAGCCACCGATTTATAGATGCTTTTACAAAAAGAAAGCAAAATTTTACATTCCAAAATAATTGATCTAATACTCATAATGTGAGTACGGAAAGCTTCTTGGCCTGCAAGGCCACATGGCACCTTATCTGAACAAGGAAGGTATCTTTAGTTACCAAAAAAAGAAAAAAAAAGAAGGTATACCTGATTTAGAATCATCTCAAGCCTGAATGTAAGTGCGCATGTGGTCTGATAAAGGGTGTTTAAGTCAATACACATGGGTCAAGGAGGGCATTAATTTAAATACACAATAAATAAGTACTGTATATTTATTAATACACCTTTTGTCAGACATCATGTCACATTGTAAAAAGAGACTAGAGTGGTCCATGTCCATTCAGACCGGAGATGATTTGAACTCGTATATCCTTGTTAAATTAAAGCTTTCCTATTACTAATATCTTAAAAAGATGTATGTGATGTGCATTTTTTTTAATCAACAAATGAGTATTTATTAATAGTAATTGATTTATCTTATTGGTGCTGGCTATACTATCAAACTAGCCAATAAAAAAAATAATTTAAAACCACCAAATTAAGAGATAGGGCCATTTAAGACATTTCCTTAAGACAAAAACATTAATTGGGATATTACTTCTATAATAAAATTCCTTTAAAAACACGTGTACTAAAAAAATTCAGTTGTGATCATCTCACCCTATTCACTTCGGATTTGGTGCCACCCTTAATGAAAGAACAAGGTCTGCCTAGCATCAAAGGTTGACACATCAGCACCAAAAAAGTGATTTTCTATGTGCCGGCCCCTAACACTGGGTGGATCTTGTTCGTATTTTAAGGGGTCGTACCAAATCCTTAATGGAGTCTATTGGGTTGGGTGGAACCCATCCAGCAGGCATATAAATCATCTCCAGTCTGACACTACACCAGTGCCAATCAACACGTAACACAATACCTGACAAAAGAGTGTTTTGGTAAAATACAACATAGTTAAAAGATCGTTATAATTAAATACTCTTTAAAAATAATTTATGTATTTAACAAAGTACCTTTATCAGGCGGTCTGATATCAAGTGCCACACCCCCCCTGATGGAACACTCAGGAGGGGGAATCAAAAACCTCCAAAAAGTGAATTGATTCCGCCCCCGAGTGTCCCATCAGGGGGCGTGGTGCATACGATTTCATCCCTTATCAGGCAACGCGTCATGTGATGGGTAATTAAGTATTGATAGGTCTCGATTTGGTAGGACAATTTGCAGTGTGCCTAAAGTAAGAATGACATTAGGGCCAACACATCAGTGCCAAAAAGTGAAAATCATCCCCCAAAAAAGTGCATATCACTTTTTTGACGGTGATATGTTAGCTCTAATGTCATTCTTACTTTAGGAACTCTGCAAGTTGTCCTACCAAATCCCGCCCGAGTACTGATGATGTGCTATCTCTCCTTTGACACTGGAGATAATTAATTATTATTATTATTATTATTAAATACAGTGGAGATCTGGAGATGATTTAAAGCCATTTAGCGGAGGGTGCAAGGATATGGTTCCCACACTTGTTTCAAAGGTGGCAAAACCCAAAACAACCTTTCTACTTTGCCTTGTCTCTAGTTGTGTGGCAATCGCCGTCAACCCATCGCTTGCACCGCCCAGAGCACATATATATATGGCTGTACCATTAATGCTTCTTTAACTAACTCAACTACCCAAATAGCGAGTCCTTAGAAAGCACTAGTCCCCACCACAAAAAAAAAAGTTCATCTAATTTCTTTGTGGCTGAGGCTGTGATCAAAATGGGGAGTTTGAATTGGAATTCCACTAGTCTCTTTTCTCTTCATCTTCTCCTCTTCTTCTCTTTCTTCTTTGGTTGTCTCAGTGTAGACTTGTCTAACCCATTTTTAACAGGTAACCTTTATGTGCTCTAAGATAAGTTTTCTTTTATCTTATTTGTTTTTCTTTCTTGCTTTGGTGTGCTGATCATGGGTCTGGTTGAACAAATAGAGATTGTTTGCAAGATAGTAAACTGTGGGGAAGGGACTTGCAAGGCTGCAAACGATACATTCCTTGGTGTCGACTGTGAGTGCAATCCTGGATGGAAGAAGATCGAGGTTGGACCTTTCGTTATCCCCTCTTGCATTATTCCCAACTGTGAGTCCCTCTCTCTCTCTCTCTCACACACACACACTCTTGACATTGGTCCGATTATTCGGAAAATGTTAAACTGTATGATGAGTTTCATGTGGACCATTGAACAGCGGTGGCAATTCTTGTTAGCGGGTTGGGTTTGACCATATGGCTCAACCCAAACCCAACTCATTTATTATTCGTCCGAAATGTTTACAGTCAACCTAACCTGCTTATTTCGTGGTGGGTTTGTGTCAGGTTCGTGGGTTATGTGATAATTTGCATTGGTGGGTCAGATTTGCGTTGTGTCTAAGAGTATACAGTCGTGGCAAACATTGCCATCTCTACCATTGAATAAGATATTCTGCTAATGGATCGAATTTGAGTAAATGGGTGAAGTAAAACAAGAAAAACAGATAAGAAAGAATCAGTCAAAATAATAATTTACATGGTTCGACAATATTGCTTATATTCATTGGTAAAGATGATAAGTTACAACAGTTCCACAAAAATTAACAAGATCCTATATATGGCCCCAAAACCCTCCTCTGAATCACAGTTGAAAACACAAAAAGGAAGAAACCAAATGGTTAGAGGATTCCTCGATTTGGGTAAAAAAATAAGGTCATTCGGATCACACACTGCATCAGGTTGAAAATCCGGGTTGAATTTGAGACACCATCACAAGATGCCCGGGTGAAGTGCCTTAGTTGGGTCGTTAAGATTGTCTAAATGGTGTATGCTTTGATGAGTGAGTGACTGCTCATGTGGCTGAGGTTGGGTATTGGCTAATGCTTCTATGGACCCGCGATGGAATAGTTTAAGATTGTGCAACCCTTGAGGATAGATACCTCAGAACCGGGTGGTTTGAAAGAGAAAGCTCAGTTGGGTTCATGGTTCAAACCTATGGTGGTAGAGTTGCTGCAAATAACTGTGAAACAGAGGCAATAATATAGTTTCAATGGCGATATTTATTATGTTCTCTTGGTTGGAGTGGGGTGGGGTGGGGGGAGTGGAGGGCAGGTATGGAATCATAGATTTAAAAATTGGATCAGACTGGATGGTCCGACCTGGTTTAACTAGAACTGGCACCCTACATGGCTCTATAGAAGTTTAAAACCGTAATCCACAAAAAATCACATATAACCGGCAAAACTGTCTTGTTTTTAAAGAACCTAGTTTTAATAGAACCAACCACTTTTTATTTTTTAGCAAATTCAGAAATATATATATATATATATATATATATATATATATATATACAAAATGTGCCTTTCCAAATTCCAATACCCCTCAGGATTTGGTGAGAACCCTGCATGAATGAACAAGGTCTGAAAGGCATAGGGGTGGACACATCAGGGCCAAAAAGTAAAAAGCACCTTCCAAAAAGTGTAAATCACTTTTTTTGGAGCTGATGTGTTCGCCCCTGACACTATTAGGACCTTGTTCGTTCATAGAGTGTTTGTACCAACTCCCAGCCGCACTTTACATGAATTGTTCCTATTTTTTGGTATTTTATTATATTTTTTGATGTCTAAAAATTAAATACCCCATCATAAGCCTTCTAATATATTATGAACTGTTTTATTTTTTGTTATTTCATTGCATTTTACTATGTTTGAAGCTAAGCATGGTAGATCATGTAAACTAATGGTCAAACCTGGTTGGACCTGAATCATTCACCTTAATGGTTTGATGGCCAGTCCGGTTTTCAAAACTATGTCTGGAATATCTTGGTCGTTCTTCTGATGGAGGATTCTAAAGCCTATTAGGTTGAGACTTAAGAATGTGATGTGGCAAAGCATGGACCCACTTTGGGTACCCACTTCAGCTGCCATGTGTACACAATGTTATATTAATGGAACCATATCCTCTGTACCACCGGTACTCTGTTCCACAAACACAAGGGGGTGGGGCCCATACAAATTCCTCCTTGTGTCTGTAGAACTTATGGAACAGAGTACGGGTGATATAGAGGACATGGCTTATAAAGCCCATTGTGTTTGCATTAGGTGTCGTATTATGGTTATGGTATATCGATATTAATAAAGGGAAAGGATTTGCTGCATCCAAAGTAGTATGTCTCCGCTGGGAAAAAAATTAGGTGAGAATAAATTCCATGAAACCCATGAAAACGGCATTAGGGAGTAGACACATCACTGCCGAAAAGTGATAAGCATCCCCCAAAAAATGTATCAGCCCCTCTGGCACTGTTTTCACAGTTCTCACGAAATTCATTTGAGCCCGTCTCCGATCCCATGCCCCTACACACAAAAGGTGAGGTGTATAGGTACTCATAAAATGGGCTTACAACCATAAAAAAAAGTGTTCCAATGAACATTTTCTAAAGAGGCACTAAATTCAAAAAAACCATCACGTGTCAGCCTAGGATGTGGGGACATAAAGGAACATACTGTTTTGGGTGCAGTAGATCCTTCCCACTAAAGTCACCCTAAGGTAGGACTGACATCAGGGGTTGATACTTTGACATCAAAAAAGTGACTTACACTTTTTGGGAGATACTTTTCACTTTTTACTTTTTGGCACTGATGTGTCAGCTCCTGATGTCAGTCCTACCTTAGGGTGACTTTAGTTGGTCCAACCAAATCCTCAGGGTCTGTGACAAACACTTACCCCCCAAAAATGACAAACAGTACGTGACACATGTACCCCGAAAAAGTCATACAGGTACCCCAAAAAAGTGAACTATGACTTTTTTTGGAGGACATACTCCGACGGAGTGATATCACCTGCGCCGACCAAAAAGTAAGACGAGACACAAGGGGGGTATCATTTCACCTTTCGGAGATGTCACATCACCCCCAAAAAGTGAAATGATACTTCCCCTGTATCTTGTCTCACGACGTCGCACAAAGAGGGTCGGCGCAGGTGATACTCCGACGTGATGAACCCACGGGCCCACGTGTAAAAAATAGTGTATGAACAGGATCCAAAACCTGCTTAGTTTGCATTAAGTACCGTGTTATGTTTATGCCTTTATGGTACAATAGTACCCTTGATCTTAGGAGCATTTAGATTCACATTGGTCATTTTCTTGTTGAGCTAGCTAAGCATTAGTGTCATAAATTTGGTATTCTGTTTGATCTTTTTCTCACCTGGGAGAAAGAAGTTGATAATCTGGTTTTTGATGAATTTGCAGGCACGGTCAACTTCGGATGTGGCAGCCAAACTCCTCCACCTCCTCCTCCGTCTTCTCTGTTTCCACCAATAAATTTAGTAGACCGTAAATGCCATTAACCCTTAAACACTCAATCACATATAAATATTCATCTTATCAATTCACAGTACAATGCATCTTTGTAAATTCCTTGAGCATCAAGAGAATCTGCCTTCTCACATTCATCTTGGATGCTAAAGAATGAGATGCTCAAGGAGAAAACTAAGATATATTTTTACTTTTGAAGCAAAGATTGTATTCAAGCTCAATGAAATGGCCTTAGTCACTCATTTTTGTGTGCATAAATAATGTTCATCATTTTGTTCTACAGTTCTAGTCTTCAAAGTTGGTAAATTACCAATACAGAATAGTATGGTTCCTCCTATTTTCTTTCACTAACTGAAACACCAACTTCCATTTTGTAGCTTGTAGCATTACTTGGTGTGGGGAAGGAACTTGTGAAATGAATGAAACCTTACCCATATGCAAATGCAATGAAGGAGCAGCAAATTTGTTTAATTTGCCAGGCTTGGCATGTTTTAAGCAATGTAAGTTACTGTGTGTTGATCAAAAGACAATATTGATGAAATCTAATAAGTATATTGACTCATGCCTTTGCCAACACCTTAAGGTGTTGAATTAAACCCTCCAAAAAAAGAACACCTTAAGGAGTGGGAGAGTTTATTTAGTTATTAATAAAGTATAAGAGCAAGGTTAGGTTGTGAGTTCGAATCTCCTTGTGGATACAATTATTCTCCTGGTATCTATGTGCACATGTGCACATTCATTGTCCAGGAGTGTCCCTTCTCTAACGTGTTGAAGTATATTAATTCCTATATCTACCAAAATCTTAGGGTGTTGGAAAATTGGTTAAGTATATGAACTCATACCTCTCCTAGTACCTTAGGGTGTTGGGAGATTAGGTTAATTTGCTTCTTATTAATTATGCAACACAACCACTCTCCTACTTGAATGATTAAGACCATTTAATCACACCGGTTTTTACTAAGGAGATCTTTTAGGTGAGACACAGAAGATGGTGGGCTCGAGTCCTTTCCATTTTGGTTGAGTCGCTCCTCTAGATTACCCATTAAATTAGTTAATTAATTAGTATAAATATGTAAGATTTTCAACTAGGGTTATTACTCTGTGCAATGGTAGCGGTTTGGGCTGTCTAGTGTGAAAATGTGGATTTGAATAAGATAATATGCATTGCTAATGAAGAAACTATGTTTTTTTAGGTTTTTTCGGAGCAGATTGTCAAGGCTTCGGGTTAGGCCCTCCTGCTGTACCTCCTCCACCCCAAAACTCTGCCTCACCCAAAACTGGTACGCCAGGTAGTGTGTAATACTAATGCAGTTAGTTTGCCTACTGTAAGTAGATTGTGTGAACCAGTGAGTGAGCCACTATTCACAAACTGGTTGATGCTTTCTCTACTTAAACCTAGCAGCTAATATTTACTTTCTTCTCATTAGAACTCCATATTTATTTTTTCTGTGTTTGTATATGTAGGATCAAGCAAAGCACCAGATTGGTCGAGGAAGCAACTTGCACTAACCATTTTATTGTTAGCAGCCATATTTCTTTCTTTGGTTTAGACATAATTTGAGGAGTGACCCATTTCAGCTTCATATATTGGGAATGGAATAGAGTTGATATTTGTAGAAGTTACATTTATAATAGCTGCAATCTTTTTATATTATTATTCATTCTCCTATTGATAATGATGATGTAAATGGGAAAATTATTATATGGAAATATTACAATGAATGATTAATCTCCTATCATATATAGTTGATTAAGGGAGATAGTTTTATATAGTTATAGTGTTCTGTACATGATCATTCTTTCACCATCTTTTCCAGTTGTTTGAGACTGTTGAGCAATCAAGGAGAGAATTCTGAAATTATCTTTTTAAGGGAAGAAAGTGTTCTGTGATGAAAAAATGTCTGTAGAGTGTATGGTGGATGATAAGCTGACATGCATGTATTGTGTTTGGGGGTTAAAACTGTCCAAAAAAGTGTACAGATGAAAAAGTAAGTGTTCAAAAAGAGACATCAAATTCAAAAACCCATCATGTGTCAATCAATGCACGTTTATAGAGTTCTGTGTCAACACAGACGATCATTCTCCCTTTTTAAGTTTTCAACATCCAAAAGCAGGTCAAGAGTCATCTTTCTAATTGCAAATTTGCAATGGCCTTGAACTTTCATCTTTGTGGAATTTGGTTTTTAAAAATTAGTATAATTTCACATCAAGGGTGGCAATGGATTGGATGAAGCTGGCCATTTCTGGCTCGGTTCTTTGAGCATAGAATCCCTGTACAATGCATGTCGGGGGTTGACAAAACTCATATCAGCGTTGAAAAGTGTCTTGTATTTTTTGGGGCCCATGTTTATCAATTTTCAATGCTGATGTGAGTGTTTACAGGCTTATCACTTTTTAGTGTTGCTGTGTCCACCCCCTGATGCCATTCTAATACATCAGGAAAAACTAATTTCTGTACCTAATCTTTTTGGTTAACCCTTTACACCTCTTTTTTAGGTACCAACTTTTTCATTTGAAAACCATTTTATCACTTTTAACCCTACACACCGCATCCTTCATCAGGGAAAGACAAAATTGGGACCAGAAGATTTGCTCCTATTCTAGAGGTTGAGATAGAAAAGGAAATTAAAGAAGAAAGAAGAAAAAACTCACTTGGTTCCTCGTCTGAGTCAAGAATTGCCACCTCTAAATAGTTAAAAGGTTGGAACTGAAACTCATCAAGTAGTGGATGGCATCCAATATTTATCCCTTAGGATTTGGTACAAACAAAGCATGAACAAACATGAACAGGTCCGAATGGCATAGGGGTGGATTATACTATCAGTGCCAAAAAGTGAAAAACGCCCCCCAAAAAGTGTAATTCACTTTTTCGGCTCTGATGTGTCCGCCCCTGACACCATTCGAACCTTATTCATTCATGCCTTGTTCGTTCCTAATCCCACTGAATATTTATCTTATAGAACATTCATTTCCATTTTTCAGTTCTCATGGAGTCTGTATCAGCTACAACAATTTACACAGCAAAGATGCTGCATTATCCTTGTGACATGCCATATTTCTCTTTTCTAAGAGTCTTTAAATAATGTGATTCTTCAAAAAGCCTTCAAATAACGTGATTACCTAAGAAATGGACGCCCTTGGGACCCTAAAAATAATATAAATTTTATTTTATTCTCAACTTATTGTATCCTTCTCCGTTTAAAAATCATTGATTCGTTCATAATTTTTTATGGAATATTATCTTTTATCAAATAAATGACATGTGTTACTCAGGTTGGTCATGACTTAGTTTTAAAGGATTGTAATACAAGAATAAAAGAGGGAGAAGAGACAAGCTGGGCAGTTCCCAAGTCTGGTCATGAATGCCACCCCTGCAATAGTTAAAATAGTGGTACTAATACGTACCATTAAATCATGATGTGGGGGAATATCACCTGTGCCGACCCTCTTTGTGAGACGTCGTGAGGCAAAACAGAGGGGAAGTATCATTTCACTTTTTGGGGGTGATGTGACAGCTCCAAAAAGTGAAATGATACCCACAATGTGTC
>JAOXJP010217007.1:0-25713 GCA_025762735.1 Platanus orientalis
AAAAGTAAATAATAGTGTATCTCTTTGGGTTTATATAACCCACGATCAACCCTAATCCATATCCAAATATAATTTATAAAATTTAAAACAACTCCCCATAAAACTCTAATTCTACCTAAAAACCTCAACTCCTAATTACATTCCAAGACATAAAAATAAAAATTTAAATAACTAAACGTCTCCAACACCTCTACTCAATTCATAAGGCTGGCCTAGATCTGCTCCTCTGATAAATCCACAAGCTCCATTGTGTGGGCTGATGTCCTCATCAAACTCTCTTATATAAAGAGTTTTTCTCACATCCCTTCTCCTTCATGTATAAGGAAATAGGACATTTTTATTAGAAACAACTTCTAACTTAGAAGTTTATATCTCATCCATCAAATTTCTCACAAATCCAATGGTTGAGAAACAAGACACAAACACAACAGTCTCTACCTTGGTTTGTTTCGTAGCCACCTTGAAGATACTTATTGTAGTCTGCTCCACTCATATCTTTGTCAAGACACATAACATGTGACATGTGTACAACACTTTACCTAGTTCCATATTCTGGAACCAACCTAGAGATAAACCTTGTTCTTGACCTCCTTGGTGAACTCTGTGAACCTTAATCTAATAACATGTATGCTATCACTGTAAATAATCATTGTCCTTGAAGAATCACCAGCTTCACATACTGTCGAATCAATTTGATCTTGACTCTTTTTGACTCGATCATAATACTATCATTGCACATGTGCAACTGCCCCGAGTTGACTTGCCTAGTAACCTAATTAACTTTAGAGAGGGACCTCGATCTGTTTTCTTTAACCATAATAATTGTTTCAGCATTGCCTACCACTTGGAAACCTGTAACACCGGTTTCTACACTAATTGCAAAAGAGACCCTGCATAAATACCTGTTACTCCATGCACCCTATTTCCTATTTTCCATCAAGGTCAAAGGAACAACATTAATCACTGTATTTTTTTTAGATGATATAAGCCATCATATTTCCCTTTCTTCATCAAGATCAAACAACCATGTGTGATTTTCATGACTTTACTTATAGCTGAATACTTGTAATCCACGGAGTCTGACAGGTCTAGTGACATTAGATTCCTTTGCATTTTCGGTACATATGCCATACTTCCCAAATTGTGAACCACTCTATCAAACATCTTGATTTTCATAGTCCCAACACCCATGATGTCACAAGTAGATTCGTTACACAAGGAGATGACACTTGTCTTCTTTATTTGGAGCATATATGAATAGGGCATCCTGAATTTAATACCTAGTCATAATGTGAATAAGTGCACTTGCTTTTGGAGACTAAGAACTTCTCCAACGTATTCTTCCCCGGTTTCTCTACCGCCATTGTACTAGTATTGTCACCTTTTTTCCTTTTAGCATGTTTCAGACAATCCTTGTTAATGCGGCCATATTTATTGTAGTAAAAGTACTACACCTTTCCCTTCCCTTTGTAGGACATGAAATTGTTATTTCTACACCCTCATAGATGACCTTCCCTTTTGATTCTCTTTGCCACCAACCAATCCAAGATCTTGACCTTCCTTAAAGAGGTCCCCTAATCTCGTTAAAGAGGAATGATGTCGTGATGTTATCAAAGCTTACTATAACTTTTACGAATAGTAATGTTATCACCAAATTATTGTAAGAATCGGGAAGCGAGGTAAGAAATATAGGCCTTGTATTTTCCTCCACCTTGATATCAACTTTGTGTAGTTGATCCAAGAGCTGGTTGAACACATTTAATTGTTCCAACATATTCATACCTTTCTCCATCTTTAGCCCTTACACTTGCCACTCAGATATAGCCTATTGGTGGGACTCTTTCCACATAGAGTTTCTCAAACTTATCTCGTAAAATCAGTGGTGAATCCTCATCCATAATGTTAAATAATTTGTTATCCACAAGATAATGACGAATTGTGTTGACTAGCCTTATCTTTATATCTTGCTTCTTATAATCCTCCATCTCCATGTACTTGCCTTTCTTTCCTTGCAACGCCTTTATAATCTTTATTGTATAACTAAATCCTTCACCTTTCTTTATTGAAGAGTGAAACAACTCCTTTTATCAAATTTCTCCACAAACAATGAACCAATGGAAGCCTTTATTGTTAATAGTGAACTAAACAACTCTCCCAAAATGTTTGGGTGTTAGGAGACATGTGGATTAATATACTTCAATACCTCCATCACACTTGGGGAACTAGGTGCGAGTCCACAATGTATGCACACATATGCAGTACTACGTCCAGGAGAATACTTTTACTTCCACAAGGACTCGAACTTGTGACTTGGCTTGACTCTATAAAATAAATATTTTTACTCATCGTTTTTTTTTCTTCCTTTTTCTCTTAAACACAAACTAGAAGCTTTGATACCAATTGTTGGTGCTGTGGAAACAATCCTGATATAACACTTAATATGGGGATATGGGCTCAAACCACTCGCGATCAATGCAATAAACAGTGACTCAGCATCAAAGAAATCAATAAGTACACACACAAGACGATTTCATGTGGTTTGGCTTTCTGGCTTTTGCCCACGGGTGCTATCCGTTCTTCACTATGAACTTGAGAAATACAAGTTACAATAAAATGACTCTTTTTTCTCAGCTCAATACTAAGTCCCAAGAAAACCTGAGAACTTGCTACTCTCTTTAAACGATGAAGATCACTCTTCTCACCTTCTTCCACAATCAGGAGAAAACCCTATTTTCTTACCATGAAGAAGTTCTTTGTCTCTTTGTTTGGTTCAAAGAGAAAACCCTAGAGAAGAAAACAATACAGCAACACCCTTGTCTTAAGAAATTCTCTTTTATAGAGTCCTTCTCACACCCCTAATGTACGATGACGGGACAATTCCAGTTAAAAACTACTTTCACAAATTCAAGGGCTGAGAAAAAGACACAAACTCAACACAATAGACCTTAAATATCTAATAATACTTAAGCAAGTTGGGTTATCTGTAATACCTTCACTAAGTGGGCCAGGTCTTGCACACAAGTAGTTTCTTGCATTTAAGCCCCGTAAGTAATTAACCAACTCTCCCAACACCCTAAGGTGATAGGAGAGGGATGAGTTAATATACTCTTAGACAATGAACGCGGGGGAACCAGGTGTGAGTCCACAGAATGTGCACACATGTGCTCAGAGAGCCCGGGAGAATAATTGCATCCACAGGGAGATTCGAACTCACAACCTAACCTTGCTTTTATATATATATATATATATATATATATATATATATATTTGAGAGATAAGAAGACACTTTATTTTATAGTAAAACAAAGAGAGGAACAATAGAACAAGAAAGGGATCACCGGGCAGATGATACCCAGGAAAAGAAAGCAACAAGGGAAAAAACAAAAAAACAATACAAGCAAGAAGATAATAGATTACATATTCTCACACCACATAGGATACTCAATCTCATCAAACTCTGCCCCCACAGCAACCCAGTCAAAGAGGATCTTATAGACAAACAGCATGAGCTCCTCCCGACTCCAAAACATGTCCTAAAAAATCCGGTTATTCTTCTCTTTCCACAGCCCTCAACAAATAGCACCAGGCAAAGCACACCAGATGAGGGAAGGAAATCTCTCAAAATCTTTGATCCACCACTCTGATCAAATCAATGAAATACATTGGAAAAGTCCAGGAGACTTGGAGGTGAGAAAGAAAAAATTCACACCCTAAGGTGATAGGAGAAAGATGAGTTAATATAGTTATAATATTTCAACAGGGCATCATCAAAATCTTTTGAAAACTTGAATCTGTTTACAGAAATTGCAGAGAATGGTGGAAAGACTATTTCCTCAAAACCTATGAAAATTGATTTGACTACTCGATTGAATGATTTGTTAGAAAAAACAAAGTAGTGGTGGATTCAAGGCTTGTCAATCCCAAATCGTGAATGGTTCAAGTCTGAATTCTTTTTGTTAGTTTCTTAATTGCTTTGTTGTCTTTATTGCATGGAGCCATGGACTCATCTAAATTGATGAAGACCTTGTGTCTCTGTGTCAGACTTGTAGGTGTTGGATTCTGACAGTCCATTGAATTTGGTTTGATGCTACTGGATTGCCTTTTTTTACTCTCTTTCTCCCCTTACTTGCCTTTTCTGTAGTATGTTTCCAGGTGGCAAAGATAATATTTTTATTTTTGTATATTTTTGATAATTATTATTTATGCTTTTGTCTATGGGTATATGATACAATTCATAAGATGTCCTATTTTTGATCCTATCAATGCTTATTATCGAATGAAAATTAATATTTTCAAATATATTTAAAATGTACTTTTTTTAAAATATACTTTATTTAAATATTCTTTTGGGTCCATTAATCCTGTTATTTAGGGCTTACAAAATTTGACACTTTGTACCAGCGTAAGATTCTTTTACTCGTACCTGTCAATCCATTGCTGCTTTCTGTGTTATAAATATTCTTTTTTCCTTTATTAAGTATTTGATCTAGCTATCTGGGCGTAAAAATTACTTAGTCTGCCTAAATCTCGGCCTGGGTTTGATTGAATTAACTCAAGCCACTGAGATTTTCAATAATTGATTGACTCTATGAGAAATTGGTGTTTGATGTGATGAGACAAATGGTAGTAGATAAAAGATCTATTAGCGAATGTGAGCATCTAATGATTCCCACGTACTGCTTTTGCAATAAATAACTAAATTGAATGTTACTTATCGAAAAAAAAAAATTGAATGTTTACATTTATTTCTTGGTTTTCTCTGACAGTTGGAAAGTCTTCCTGTGATGGTACAAGGAGTATGGTCCGACAATCCTGGTTCGCAATTGGAAGCAACAACTCAATTCAGGAAGCTTTTATCAATTGGTAAGTGCACATTCATTTGCATTGGAACATCCGGTGTTGTATTTGTACATATGGTGTTCTCTATTTGTATTATTGAATTTCGGTTCACATGATTGATTATTTTTGCAGAGCGCAGCCCTCCCATTGAGGAGGTAATCAAGGCAGGTGTTGTGCCTCGGTTTGTGGAATTTCTTGGAAGGCACGATCTGCCTCAACTGCAAGTATGGAGTATTTGTAGTATATTAGTTTAAACCTGTTTATATTTTCAAGTGATATACTCTATGCTGAGGGACCTCGTATCATAACCATCATTAGGTCTAATTAAGCATTTATGTGTAGTTTGAGGCAGCATGGGCATTGACAAATATTGCGTCTGGGACATCAGAACATACACGAGTTGTCATTGAGCATGGTGCTGTCCCTAAGTTTGTGCAACTTCTTAGCTCTTCTAGTGATGATGTCCGAGAACAGGTTGATTTCGGTTTGCACTCTTGCTGTCCTCTTGTTGGTTGAGAGTTGTGACATAGATATCTCTTCATTGTGACTGTTGAATGGTTGTCTTACTTTCTGTTTTTTAAACAGGCTGTATGGGCCTTGGGTAATGTAGCTGGTGACTCACCAAGCTGTAGGGATCTTGTTCTCGGTCACGGTGCACTGATGCCATTACTTGCTCAGTTAAATGAACACTCAAAACTATCTATGCTAAGGAATGCTACCTGGACTTTGTCAAACTTCTGCCGTGGCAAGCCACCGGCACCGTTTGAGCAGGTGAGACATTTAAAGCTTTGTTTGTTTGCTGAGATAAAACTGTGTCAGATTCTTAAAATGTTAATTTGTTTCCCTTGTTGACCTGTAACAGGTGAAGCCTGCATTGCCAGCTCTTCAGCACCTTATCCATTCTAGTGATGAAGAAGTCCTAACAGATGCTTGCTGGGCCCTCTCTTATCTTTCTGATGGTACAAATGATAAAATTCAGGCTGTCATTGAGGCAGGTGTCTGTCCACGACTTGTGGAACTTCTCCTGTAAGATGCTGTCTGCAGACCTTTCTTTATTGAGGATTATTTTTTTTTTATAGTAACCTTTACTTGTCCTTGATATATAGTTGTATAAACATATTCTCTTTTGATGATCACTGGATCATTTTGGCTTTATCTATGAGGATTGCTATGACAAGCTTTTTTTTAAAATTTTTTATCAACTGGTTTGTTTTGTTTTTCTTTTAAGTATTTATTTTCATGGAATACGTTACATTGCTATTACTTAGTTTTGTTTTTCCTCCAGTCATCCATCCCCTACGGTTCTTATACCCGCTCTTCGCACAGTTGGAAACATTGTCACGGGAGATGATGCTCAGACACAGGTACTTACCATATGTGTGCACAAGATCATTATTATTTTTATTATTTTCTAGATAACTAATTAAAACGATTAATTTATTTTTTATCGATAACGAATAGAATTAAGAAAAAAAACATTGCATCCGATATATAGAGATTGCCGATACACATCCTCTTTGGCCATTGAATTGGAGCTTCTCTAAGGATTCTCTCTTTTTTTTCTTTTATTGGTGGAACATCTATAAGGATGCATATATAATATCTTGAAGGCCTACACTAACAAATCCTATATTGTTAGGAGATGACAAAAAATTTAAGTTTTCTGATTGCTTTTTGAATAAGGTTTTGTCTGAGCATGTTTGATTTTTTTCCTCACATTTACATAAATTCATTACTGTATTATAGAAATTAGGTGGTTTAAATCATTTTGTACAGGACTTACAAGTAATTATGAGGTAGTTCTTGCCCGTACACTTTTTTTTAATAATTTTTTTTATGGATATTCTTGTCTTTACACTTCGTGATCAATCTTTCTATCAGTTGAAAATGCAATGGACTTGGTACTCATAAAAGATGGAAGGACATACCATACAATTGTTAAGTGAGTTTAGTGTCCAAGAGTGTTTTTTTTTTCCTTTTTTCTGAACACTTTAGAGTGCATCCATTTATTCACATTCCCTTGAGACTTGAGAGTCGGGCAAGTTGTGGTATACATGGAGTAACCCTATGGAGTGCGCCCTAACCCTGAGGGAAAAAACCATGTATTGCTCAATCTGGCTGAGCTAAAGGAGGGTTGGTTGATGAATACTATTAGTGAAGAAAATGGAGGAGACTTTCTTCCTCTTCTTGAAGATCCCACAGGGGCTTGGATTATGTGCAAATGAATCTTGTGAGAATCGTGAAAACGGCACCAGAGGGACTGACGCATCAGTACCGAAAAGTGATTTGCACTTTTTGGGGGGCACTTATCACTTTTCGGGGCTGATGTGTCCGTGCCCTGATGCCGTTTTCACAGTTCTCACAAGATTCGTTCTCACCTAATTTTTAGTGCCAGCACAGAGGTGCTTCTTAATTATTCATGGAATTGATTGATGAGCTGGATGGGATCTTTATTCTAGATGGGCCTCTATTTCGTTGTTATGGAATTCAAAATTTCCTAGGCATCTGGGTCAAACTTTAGATTGTTTGTAGAATCTGGGAGATTCTCATCCTCTTCATCATTGTTTACTGTAACATTATACCTCTTATTGTTGGTCAGCTTTGAAGTGCACCCAAGTAAAAGAGTTGACTCAAATGAATCTTTTTTTGTTTTGTTTTGTGAGCACTATTAACTGGTCTTTTCTTTTTCTCTTTTTGATGTATGGGATTTTTTGTGATTGCTTTTGAAGTTTCTTTGTCTTAATAGGGGAAGGTGATATGGGACGATGGATTCGGATCTCAACTTTGAGGGTTGTAGGATATTGGTTGAAAGAAAAGAATAAGGTAGAATCAACAATAATGCATAGATCTCACTATCCATCCCTAGCTTTTTATTGGAGAATTGTATAAAAAGTTAGAAGAGAGCTCTATGAGCTATTCTAAACCACTACTTTCCTAGAACATTAGCACTGTTAATAACTATTTGTATAAGAAATGGAAACTAAATAAATAAATCCTGACGTCCTCTAGATTCTAATAGAATTCACCCTATCTTCTCAGATCAAGGGGGTCTATTATGATCTGGATTTCCAAATCAATTTAATCTTAACTCCAGGTTGTCTGCACAACTCATGACAGTTATAGGAAAGACTCTTTTTTGCCATATGGATTTTCTGGTCAGGCTCATTCCGATGCCCAAGTATTGGCGTGATTTGGAGCCCAACCGCCCATAAAATTGGATAGAGCTGCTTACAGTCGTTTACTTCAATTTTTCCCTGGTTAGAGAAAACTCAACCTTCAGTATCGAAATATTTTAGAAGTATCTTTGGCTTGAGGTATGTCAAAGAATTTTGGCATGGTGATTTTATATTTGATAGGTCTTCACATCAGGTGCAAGGTCTCATTAAAGCTTGTCATAGACTCATAGTGATCTCATAAGTCCTTGTATTGCACCTTCATGTTTACACTATTGTTTTCTTTAAAAATTGTGGAGTTTAAGATACTGCTGAAGGTGTACTTGACTAGAATATAATTGTGTAAGGATCAATAGGGGAGGGGTTACTTTTATGATTAAATTGCAGATAAACATTACAGTTGCAGTAGGCAGCCCCATCCAATTTTCGGGGCTCTTTCCTTCATTTGGGCCTCAATGTGGTCTTGAGGCTTGGTGATGCAGTGCAACACATGGCAGCTGGTGATTTCATGAGGATTTTTTTTTACAGATAAAATTAAGGAAGAAAAGCAGCCACACAGGGTTCTATACTGTTTCGTTTTGAGCAGTGCGACTTCAAGATGAACCATGAAGATTTGGTGCAACCACTTGAGGTCACCCTAAGGTGAGACCGACATCAGCACCAAAAAGTGAAAAGCATCCCCCAATCGGTGTTGATGTGTCGGCCCCTAATGTCAGTCTTTCCTTAAGCTGACTTTAGGGGTTGCACTATATCTAAGCTGCAAGATGACATAACTTTTCACACAGATGTCTGATTGATAAGATTTTTATTGTGTTAGAAGGTTGCATCAATTGGTTGATCGAATTCATACCAAATCACTTGTTGCATCAATTGGTATCAGAGCTTGCATTTATTTCTATGCCATCCTGTCAAGGAGATGTGTGGGCGTTTGCGAAGTTCCACTAGATGAAGTGCATGAGCGTGATGATGTATTATGACTAGCTCAATTGGTTGAGGCATAGTTGGAGATGCTGGGCTAGACAATGGTTGCCTTTCAAACTGTAGTTCAATGTGAGAACTAACCCCCGAATCCACATTTTATGGAGTAAGAGGATGCCGAAGATGATCTAGACAACTTTTCGCCGAGTATGGGCTAAGGAGGAGGATGCCAACGTTTGGAAACCCTAGAGATGAATGCGATTCTAGGCGATGGGAGTCTGGGTGGAAGGTTGAGATTCCCGAAGTTTAAGGAAGTTTACAGCCAAAAACGTTATTTGATTGGGTCACTACTGTAGAGGAGGAAGATGATTTCAAAAAACCATTTCATGTTTGTGCTCCTTGCAAAAAGTTATTTGAAATGGATTATGGTTTTATATTTTGGGATTCAAAGGATTTAGGTGCAGAGTTTTTATTTTATGGGATGATGCTGATAATATCTTTGATAAAACTATATATGATGATGATGATGATAATATCTTTGATAGACTTATATATGATGAGGATATATTAGTTAGATGATCAAATATAAAGAGTCTGGTTTTTGTCAAGTATGATGTGTTCTTGTCTATGCAATCACCTCCCAAACAGATGCAACAAGCTAAATTGGATGAATTTGGCTAACCGATTGATGCAACCTTTCAATGCATTAAAAATCTTGTCAATCGGACATCTGTGTGAAAAGTTATGCTATCTTGAAGTCACACTATGCCAAACCTTCTAAATAACGAATTTCAATAATTTTTTTTTAACCCAAATAACAATCCTAATCTTCCAAAAACGTTTTTTTAATAAAACCAAAACATTTTACAAAACAAAACTTTTGTAAATAAAATCAAAACACATCACTAAACAATTCTAAACAAAAGAAACCATATAGAATCTTATGTGTAAGTGTTTCTATTCCTTAACTTTCTCTATAGAAAAATTCTCTATGAGATCACTGGCTACCATGTGTTTCATCAAAACTGATCAATGAAATGCTTGACGTTAAACACTTCATATATTCAAAGTTGTATCTAAATTCTTCAAATCTTGAGCTCTTGGATTCTAGCTTCTTTCCACCCAAATCCCCAAACAAATAATCAAATGAAACATTCTGCTTGAGAGGTGATAGTATGGACGAGAACACATCATCGTACTTGACAGAAACTAGATTCTCCATCTCTAATAATCCATTGAAAATATCTTCATGTATGGGTTTATTAAAGATGATATCATTATCTTCATCATGATCATCATATATAGGTTTATCAAAAGTATTACTATCATTATCATGTATCGGTTTATCGAAAACAGGCAAAGATAAAAACTCTATACCTGAATTCTTTGAATCCCCAAATATGGAATCATAATCCATTTAAGATGATTCTCTTCAATGAACAAATACATGAAATGGTTTTTTGAAATTTTCTTCCTCTGCAGGAATGACCTAATCAAGGAATTCTTCTAGTTGTAAACTCATTGGAATTCGAGGATCTTAATCTTGGACCTGGACTCCCATCGCTTAGAATCGCGATCATCACTTGGATTTCCTACCGATCCTCCTCCTTGGTCCATACTCGATGAAGAGGTCGTCTGGTTCAACCTAAGTATCCTCATTCTCTACGAAACGTTGCTTCGGGTGTTCGCTCTAGCATTAAACTGGAGTTTGTAAGGTGGTCATCATTTTGCTTAGCATCTCCAACTACACCTCAACCTATTAAGCCAATCATCCTACATCATCACGCTCGTGCACTTCATCTGACGGTACTTCACGAACACTTTCATGTCTTCTTAACAACATGACATAGGAATAAACACAAGCGATTTGGGATGAATCTGACTTACTATTGACACAACCTTCCAATGATCCTACTAATTTTTATTGGAGAAAATACCAGGACCAATGGGACTTGTTGATTTTCACAAGGGAAAATACCAAGGGTTAGAGTACAAGAGAGAATTCTCTGCAATTCAAAATTCCATTAAAAAACTAATAATTCTTCATTGTCAATTATAGTTGCTTATCTATAGACCAAAGACCTAAAATAGAAAAATCCTGAACACAAAACGAATCCAAAAAAATTGTCCAAAATTCATCTAAAAATATTTGTAATCACGTTACACTTCCACAACAACCAATTACTTCTTGAATTTTGTTTATTATTTGCTTTGTTATTTCTGTTGATATACTAGAACTACTACTCATATTTTCATGATTCATCTTTAAGTCTCACGACTGGTTTTAGTCTCTATGACTTTGAATTCTTTCTCCCTTGATAGACAAGGAAGAATTTAAATACTTAATTCTGGATAGTTGAACAAGACAATGAGTAAGGTATAACTAGTAGGGAAGAAAGGAAGAGGAATAAGGTCAGTATTCATAGGATCATCTCTAAAACATTGACCTTTAGATTGAAGCTTGTCATAAAAGGAATCATTGCTCAACCTAAAAGTGCTTTTATTGAAGGTAGACAAATCCTTGATAGTGTCTTAATTGTTAATGAGTGCATTAAAGATAGAAGGATGTCTGGTAGAAATGGGGTTATTTGTAAACTTGATATTGGAAAAACATATGATCATGTAATTTGGGACTTCTTGGATTATATTCTTAAGATGATGGGATTTGGGCCAAAGTAGCGGAGTTGGATGTTTTTTTTTGTATTAGATTGGTAAATTTATCGGTTCTAGTAAATGGTTGGCCAACTGACTTTTTTAGGAGTCCAAGGGGATTGTGACAATTAGATCCCTTGTCCCCTTTTTATTCATCATGGTTTCGGAGGTTTTGAGTAAAATGATTAACGCTGGAGGGGAATACATTTTAGGTTTCTTGGTGGGAGATGGAGGCTACAGGATTTCTCATCTTCAATTTGTGGATGACATTGATTTTTTGTGATGCGCATCAACTTCAAATGGGCTATTTGAGATGCATTTTTTGGGTTGGAGGTAGTATTGGGGTTAAATATTAATTTGGGTAAAAGTGAGTTATTCCAAGTTGGGGATGTCCCGAATATCGACAGTTTAGCTTGGATTTTGGGCTGCAAAATGTACATTTTACTGTCGTCCTACCTTGGTTTGCCTTTGGGTGCAAAGTTCAACTCTAAAGCTGTGTGGGGTCTGGTAATTTAAAGAATTACTTTGAAGCTAGATTCATGGAAACTATTTTGCCGAAAAAGGGAAGATTACCTTGTTAAAAGCCACCTTGGCCTCCATTCTTAATTACTATCTCTCATTCTTTACCATCCCGGGGTTGGTGGTCATTAAAATTGAGGCTCTCTTCCGAAAGTTTATTTGGAATGATGTGGAGGATCATCGTAGGTATCATTTGGTGGATTGAAACTCTAATTGTAGGTCTTTATGTAATGGTGGGCCGGGGTTGAGATTGATTAGGGACCATAATAGGGTGTTGTTGACTAAATGGCTTTGGAGATTTGGGAATGAGAGGAATAGTCTATGGTGCCGTGTGGTAGTGGCTAGATTCGGTTTGGCCTCCGTTTGGGAGTCGAGGAGGGTTCGGGTTAGGCGTGGGTGTGGTATAAATTTTTTATAAATTTGTTGTTGGGATTTATAAATTTATTTGGTGTGGACTTTTTATTTATCATTTCTTATCTCTATGTGAGTTTTTTTTTGATCATTTCTCAACTCTTAGTGTTACAGATACACAACAGTGTATGTGATGCAGCACAAGCCTTAGAATTGTTGTGACATGTATGTAACCAACCAAAGGACTATTATAAGCCCATAACCAATCTGCAAGTGATGTGGTACACATTATAAGGCTTAATAGATGGGTTTTTGGGTTTCATGAATGGTCAGGACAGCATGTTACAAGGTCTTATATGCAGAGAGTTTAGATCGGGTTACAGGCTGACACAGCAGGGTTGAGTGGGATTATTAGTGGACTGAGTCAACTCAGAACAGAGGATCAAAATTTGTTTAGCAGGGCTAACCAAAGCTAAATAACAGTGTGTAATAGGCTAACACAGCAAGGTGATATGTATGGGATGAGGAACTATAACAGCAGTTTATAACAGGGTTGTTGCTGGGCTGATTAGTATATGGATTCAGGCTTAACAAGGGCTGTAGGGGTATCAACAAGGGTAAAGTTGGTCTGGTTCACAAGCAGGATATAGTTCCAAAATAGTGGCTTGACAAAGGAGTAATAAAATAGGGTGTAGGATTGGAAATCTGTAGCTGTATATAAGGGTTAATGGTTTCATTGAATTGCTGAGTTCTGGACTTGTTAGAAGAATATAACAGCAGGTAATTATGGGGTTATCGGATTTGAATGGAGCAAAATACAATCTATTGGGACAGATAAGGGTACTGGGCAGCAGGGTATGATACTGTGTTAATGATTTCTGGGTGAAAACAGGGGAGAGTGTGGGGATGTATGGGTGCCACAGGTAAGGTGGATGTTCATGGAGGTGAGTTCTGATGGAGGAAAGTAAAAGTGATGGTGTTCAGGTCTGGCCATGGGGTATAGGGGTGGTAAACCAATAGTTAATGGAAGAAATTGAAAGGAAATAATGTGGATTGGGTTTTTCTGGTTGTGGCAGCAAGATATAACGGAAAATAAGAAGAAGAAGAAGGAAAAGTAATAGATGCCTGGATGTGGGTAATCACCTACCACACAAGCCCTTGGACATCACAATCCATGGGTTCAAGGTTTGGTACAACTTACAAGAACCTTGAAGGGAGGAATTTCACTTGTCAGAGTGAAACCCAGTTTTTCTTTCATAAAAGTTCATTGAAAAATAAAGAGGAGAAGAGGTTTTCTTATAGGCCATGTTTTGGCTGAGAAAATCTCCTTTTACAATTCAAATTTCAACTCAGATAAGACTTGCTAAAAATAACAACTAACCTATTCTAATTTTTTTTTTTTAAAAGACTTGATACAACAACAACAACAACAACAAACAGCCTTATCCCAACTATTTGGGGTCGGCTTTTAAAAAGACTTGATAAATACCTAAATATAAGAGGCCAAAACGTGTGGCTTTCCCCTTGTAGTCGACCAGCCAATAATTGACTTTTAACCCATGTGGCAATTTTGCTCAAAAACAAAAATAAAAATGCCTATCATGTCTTAACTCTAATACTTAATAAAATATAAAATAACAATATAAAACTCTCATAAAAGCACCAAACTCAATTATTGAAAAAAAACACCAAAATCAGCAACTTGAGCTCCAATTGAGTAGCCATGAGCTTCCTCTATGTGTCTTGTGCACCTTCATGAGTGGACCCCACCAAGGCCATGTGTGGGCCTCAATTGGCTCCAATGTCTGCATCAGTATGTCATAAGGGTATCGGTTTCCACATGGTTGTCTTGCTTTTGTAATGATTCCTAGGTGTGTATTTGTGCTTAGTGATGAGGAAATTGATGGACAACAGTTTCAAATAATAAAAGGGGAATTTAAAAATTAAAATACTCAATTTTCAGGTTAGGGGCAAAATTATAATATTCCAGAAAAGTGGAAAATTACGAAATACCCTTAGCGGGTGTCAGCATGATCCCAAATTTTATAGATTAACTAGGCAAACCTTCTAGAGTATGTAGTTAAAATTTCATGAATTTTGGATCTGTCTAGCTATTTAATCTTGAAAATCCCCAAATTTTGAATCTCTTTTAATGGAGTTCTTGTAAAAACCAGTAAAGAATATCTTGAAATTGATGGGGGAAGAAGAAGGAGAAAATTAGAGCAAGGTTAGGGCTTTTGTAGAGGTTTGCTTGGGGATTAAATCCCTTAAATCAAAATTTTAAAAGGAAGGAGGGTTATGTAAGAGAATTTCAGGTTTATGTAAAACCCAGAAAATTTCTGATTCAACGTGGGAAAGTTTTAAATCTAATGATGATAGCAGAAAATAACAAGGAGTTGTAGAGAGAGTAACAAGGAGAGTTAGCAATGAAATAAGGAAGAAGAAAATCACAATTACCTGCTAAAAAATCAAAGGATAACCTATTTGGCTATAAGAACAATATGTGTATGCTGAATATTAATGCTTCTATTTGTCTGGCAGCACCTGTGTTGAAGGAGTTGAATGGTGATTGAAAGAAGTTTATGGTTTTTTGAGGAGATAATAAAAGAAAAGGAGAAAGAAGAAGATGGCGTAAGATGGGAGAGGAGAAGTGGTTCACAGCAAGGAGAAAGAGAGAGAAACAAAATTGTGGATGTTGAGAGGAGTGGGTTTCACGATGAGAGAGAGAAAAGCCAAGGGGTTCGACCAATCCTTAATTCAAAATTTTTCTTTTCTATTCCATGTCGTATAAAGGGGTGGGGAGGCCTATTTTATAGGCATTACAACCAAAAAAAAAACTGCTTTAAAATAAAAAGAAACTTAAAAAAAAACACTGTTCCCGTAACTTTTGACAACCCTTTAGTAATTTGATCATAACTTCCCCAAATCACCTCAAAATTGTGCAATCTTGGTCTCGTTAGATATGATAGCTGATTAACCTATATTATGACACCAAAATCAAGCCAAAAAAAATAAAAAAAAAATCAAGGTTGACCATATAAAATTGGGTCCGAAGTGAAAAACGGGATTACATCTAAAACCCAAAAATCTAAATTGCCCCCTCCCCCCCCATGTGCAACACTTCTAGGATTTCTTAGCTTGGGCTTAGGCCTCCACTTGGGGTACTTGAAGTCCAGCCAAGTGATGGATGTTGCATTACTTAGTCTAACATTTATTACAATTCCATAAAAAAGTTTCTAGCTTTTCGTAATGTTTTCATAGTTTCCATAATTTCATCCGATGTTTCCATGGAATTTATTTATATATTTCCGGGGTGTGGATATTTCTTTATCATTTTCTAATTCTATATGAATGCTTAGCTTTTAGTTTGTAATTTTTTTTTTATCATTTCCCAATCCTTTGTGTTCCAAACATGCGTGATGGTTTATGTTACAAGGGTATTGATTTTCAACAACCATCATAGATGGTTGTTTAATTTTTTTGCTTATGTAGTGATTATTAGGTGCGTAGTATTACTGGTTTTATCATTTTCTGAAGTTTCATTCAGAATTTCCAATGTTTCCAGTTCATGATTTTTACAATGTTTCCGTAGTTGTCAACTTGTTATGAAACATTTTGGTGGGGACTGAAACTGAAACTTGGAACTATGATTCCAGTGGGGGAGTTTAGAATGCAATAGTGTTATGGACTTAGAATTTTTGTCAAGTTTCATGCAAGGTTGCAATAATGAAAGGAAATTTGCTTATGGGCTCCAAGGTCTACAGCCATGAAGCTTTTTAATCATCATTAATGAAAGCCTGGCACATGTTGAGAGGAGCTGAGGTAATCCACTTGTTGTCAAGCAAGGGGACAAGTTTTGATGGTTGCGAATTCCTTACCTATGTACATCTGTTTGTACATTGTCTTTCATTTCAACAAATGTTGTTTATTACCAAGAATTAAATAGAACATAACTGATAATAGGATTCTGAGCTATTTGCTTTATCTTCCCCCTTTTTCTGTATTTTTAACATATGCAGAGCTTGAATACTTTGCAAATTTTAGGCTACAATTGACATTTTGTTTTAGAAAACTTGCAAACCTTTATGGTGTTCAGGCATGTAGAAAATTCATTTGCTTATATATATATATATAGACACACACACACTTTTCTTTATTTTCTCACATGAAAAAATTAACCGTGATATATTTTCAGTTTGTGATTGACAACCAAGTACTCCCATGTCTCTATCAACTTCTCACACAAAATCACAAAAAAAGCATTAAGAAAGAAGCTTGTTGGACCATCTCAAATATCACTGCTGGGAATAGAGGTCAGATACAGGTAAAATTCTCACTACTTATTCCTTTTGTTAGAGACCCTTTGTGCATTTTTATGGTACAAAGAAAATCTCAGTAGATGTATTTCTTGTGTTTGTCAATCAGCATGACACAGGTAGCTATTAATTGGTGGAAATATTTTTTGTTTTATAGATACTTTTGCACCGAATAGTTGATTTATGTTACCAAAAAATTCTTAGTGCCATGCTAGCTCCCTTAATAAGGTAGTTTGTGGGTTAATCATGTGCATCCCGTTATCCAGAGTCAGCAAGCTTTTTTGACATGGTTTGACCCTTCTACTTCCTCTACAAATGTGAGCTGTTGACCTTAAGGTTGAACCAGGTTTATCAATTGGACCAGGCTGACCCGAAGCCTGATTTGTTTGGCCTGAAGATTGGGCGTGTTGGGCAAGTTGAACTTCGGGCTGGGCCAAGTTCGGGCCCAGGTTTTAAGTCCGAAGTGATATACGGCCAGGCTTGGTCACAAATTATTTTTGCCCAAAGTTTACATATCTTGTAATAACCTGAAGTAAGCCTGGTCCTAATCAGGTTAAGTATGCACTGGTGAATTAAATCCTGATCCAGCAGTATAGAACTTAAAACAAAAAACAAAAAACTAATCCCATAAAAACTTGGCTCGACGTGTATAGCCTGAAGTAACTTGTGGATGACTAAATTCTGGCTAGCCTGAACTCAGATAGATGCCATTTTTTTTAACTGGGCCAAGTTTGGGCCCAGTTATTATATTTCAGGCTGGGGGTGCCCAGTCACCCAATTGACAGCCTTCGGTTGAGCTCAATCACCCTTAAAGACAAGGGAAAGTTGGTGGTTGACATGGTTCAGACACTTTCTGGGATCCAGGGTGTACAATATATGATATATATAAGGTAGCAACCATGTTCTAAACTTCTAATCTTGTCAGTGTCAACCTTGGGATGGCAATTTAGGGCTGCAATCTAGGCCGCTTTGGTCAAGCCTAGGGTCAATCCATCCCCAACCCTAGTGTAGAAGGTTGAACCTAGGCCAACTCACCCAACCTCAAACCTGAGCTTACTTAACCAAGCCCAATCCAACCTTTGCACTGTGAAGGGTGGAATCAGGTTTGCTCAGGTTTGAGCTATTTCCCACATTCACACCTGTAAATCTGTTATTTGACTTACAAAATTAATATTAAATAACGAGCAAAATAACTTAGATTATCTATAAGTATCACCTGTAAGCACTAATTGAAAGACAAGACCATTCATATAAGGGGTTGGGTTTGCTCAGGTTACCCAAGGCCTCAGCCTAAATCCAACCATACCTTTGTCTGATCCGCAACTTTTAAACCCAAACCTAATCCATATGCTGAATATCCCTGCCCAACGCTAGCAAAAGTTTGGGTTGGATGCATCGGGTTTAGGTTGAGCACAATCACGTTGCACCCCGGGATGGCATTAACTGACTATTCAAGAAGCAGGACTCATTATTATTATTTCTTCTACTTGCTGTGCAACAGGCTGTTATTGATGCCAACATCATTCTCCCTCTAGTACAGCTTCTCCATCATGCAGAGTTTGACATCAAGAAAGAGGCTGCATGGGCTATCTCAAATGCCACCTCTGGGGGATCCCATGAGCAGATCCAGTATGCTTGTCTTCTCTTTCCTATTCCATTTTTAACCTTCTCTTTCCAGTTTCAGAAATATTTATTGCTGAATAGAATTTATAATGGATGTAAGAACCCATCCACTTCCCGTGCTGATTGGGAGCAGCAACTTCAAAGTGGGCAAAATAGTAGCCACTAGAAATATTGCGGATCGTTCACCATAATTTTTCCAGGCTGTGTGATAGAATGCACTACATCTGGTGGTAGTGTGATCATCTGATTGACATATTCAGCAGATAATATCTCCTGCGTGCAACTAATCAAAAGATGGTGTCTGAACCCCTTTGCATGCACACTTTGCATATTGATTAATAGATTGTGTTCATGCTGATGTGAACCTTGGATTTCCCCTGTTAAGCTTCTTGACCTTTTCAGTAAACTTGACATCATTTTGAGCTCCCACATCCAACAGAAACCAAAAAAATATTGTAATTACTATCAATGACAGCTCTTCCTCTTAGCTGACCCAGGTAGCTGGGACAAGGCATTGTTGAGTTGATAGCATCTCCCTCCACCCCTTTAACACATTTTTTATTTTATTTTATTTTAGTTTTTAAAGAAAAGGACAGTGGGTGAGAAATTAGGATACTTCGGCATTGTGAAAATTAGATCCTAAAAGTTGCCTGAACCCTCACTGACAACTATGACACCACCACTGCTGTGTTGTTGTTGCCAGTGCTGCAGTTGATACTACTACCACTGCTACTACTACTACTACTACTACTACCCACCTAAGCAATGGATGGCTAATACCACTTTCTATGTTGCTGCAGATATTTGGTGAGCCAAGGCTGTATCAAGCCACTTTGTGATCTTCTAGTCTGTCCAGATCCAAGGATTGTGACGGTTTGTCTTGAGGGCCTTGAGAACATTTTAAAGGTGGGTGAGAGTGACAAAGAGTTGGGAAAGAATGACGGAGTCAATATCTATGCACAAATGATTGATGATTGTGAGGGATTGGATAAGATTGAGAATCTGCAGAACCATGACAACAATGAGATCTATGAGAAGGCTATGAAGATTTTGGAGAGATACTGGGTTGATGATGATGAGGAAGAACAGAATCTTCAAGATGGTGGTGAGGCCACTCAACAGGGATTTGCTTTTGGAACTAGCCAGCCCAACATTCCTTCTGGTGGCTTCAAATTTGGCTGAAGCTTTGGGAATAATGTTATGTCTAGTTTTGGATTTTGGTTTGTTAAAGAAAAAGCAATTGAATTTTGGGGATTAGTACTATTTTTCTGTCAAGGGTCAGGGTTTTTTGTCTGGCTCCTAGGTAGATTCATTCATGGATGCTGTCAAAAATGTAACTATTAATTTGTGTTTTTCATTTTCATCTGTATTTCTGTTTTTTCTTTTATTGATAAAGAAAATTGAGGTTTATGATAATTCCCAAAGTGATATTATCGTTCACAACAATGAAATAATGGATGTGATCTTAACCATCATCCACCAATGTGGGGGTAGTAACAGCTGAAATGATTGTGGTTTTTTTTTTTTTTTTTTTAGGTTTGAACAATATATTTCACACCTCTATATTAAATATTATATATCGCATATTTGACTGAAGAAAATGCGAATAGAGGCTAACAGCTATTTTAAAGGGGATAAAGGTTAATAACATTTTTTATTTTACATTGCTGTTTATCAATAAATCGAAGATTGGGATTCGTGGTGTAATTTGAGCTTGTAAGTCTCATGGAGCTCGTTCTATAAACGGTGGAACCTCTAAACTTATAAAGCAGTAGGGGTTTCACTCCTGCCCACATAGCAAAACATGGTTGTGATACTCTCCTGCGTTTGATGAAAGCATAAAATGCACATTGCTTATGGGATCCCTGTTTCATTGCATTTCTTTTGGCAAACACCTTTTCGTAAACCAGGTTTAACCAGAAGTACCCAATACAGTTGAAGTCAACCCTGACCAACTAGAGGCGGCTTAGGATTAACTTTTACTTTGGTTTGTTCTTGTGTTTAAGGGTTTGGTCAGGTTAAGAGCTTACTCAATTTCTGAGGTTTCACCCTTTGATTGGCTTTACTGCATCCTCTTAACCCCTTTTGTTGTTTGACACAAGGGCGACCAATGGGTTATGTTTTACTAGAACTCTGCTAGCGTTAATTCTAGAGTTGGGTCGAGTTACGGGTTGACTCCTACTTTTAGGTTTGAGCTTGGTTTAGCCCCAGTTTAGCTGGCGTTATTTGAGACATCCTCACCCCCTTTTATTGCACAACACAAGGAGGTGGAATAGCAGGAAAATTTCTCAAGATGAAATGCATGCCAATACGCAGCCTATTATGGTGTCAACAAGTGAATTCAATTCCTTTCCTACTGGTTGCTTGTCAGGCTCCTCCTAAATACCAAACAAGATGGAATTTAAGGGATGTCTTAAGGCAGCCACTGTGCTTCTCATTTCCCTCATAAGATGTGGTTCCAAACCCCCTGCTTTTTTATTTTCTTTTTTGGTATAAAGGACTATATATTACTCTTCAAAGTTCATACATTTTGGGATTTATTTGTCTAGAGTACTTTGCATTTCTTTTGGGATAATACCCAATGCCATGTTTAGACTATCTTTCTCAATAATACTTTTGATCACCAAGTGGACCACATTATTCCTACTTCTATAAACATATTGGATAGTAAAACTTTCAAAGTTTTTAAGGAGTTCTTTGCATTCAGCTATGCAGTTTTTTTATTTCATTTGGAACTTCCTCCAAAGGGTTCTTTAGTGCTTCGATGACTATCTTTGCATCGCCTTCTACGATGACCTTCTTGACTCCCATGACAATACTTGTCTGGAGCCCAAATAATGCCGCCTCACTTTCTATTAGCAATGGTGAGCATATGCTCTCACTTTGTTTCAAATTGCGAGACTTTCTCCTTTAGAGTTTCGTACTATGATTCCCATGCTCGCCTTCTACTTCACTGCAGAGAGCACTCCATCAAAGTTCATCTTCACATAGTCACCTTTTGGAGGTATCCCAAACCCCTTGCTTTGTTGACATTATTTCTGTATCCCTTTAATTATGACTAAAGACGCATGAGGTCCAGCTCCGAAACTGATGGTTCTGGTAAGGTTCTGAAACTTTGATTATCTTTCACTTTTTGATGTTCAGTGATTGTTTTTTCTTCGTTCTGTTGTCTGTTTTGGAGGGTTTGTGGTATTTGCAAGGATTGTGCACTAGACCGCAGGCAGCCATTGGTATTGCAGCTGCACAAGAAAGATGAGGGTCAGCAGAGTTTCTTAACGTGACAAAGTGGAGATGGGAGAGATTGCAGAGGGTTAACCATTAATTGTTGTATTCGTTTGGATGGTTGTGAAAGCAGCTTGAATGGTTTGTGGGAGGAAAGAACTTCTTGGGATAGGATGGTGTTATATTTTAGAGTAGTACTACAGATTGTGCCCCTCCTTTGAAACAGCTGCTTCTCCCCTCTCCTTTGGTAATCTTAAAACAAAATACATCGATGTTGCTGGAGATCCTCCTGCCACCTGATAATGATTTTACATGGTGCTTTTTGGCAGTATTATGAACAACTGATTACTGAGTCCAGTAATATAATAAATGTTTGCATGTACAAAAGAGCTGGATGACAGTTAAATCTCTTCCCCAAGTGCCATAGTTCGATCTTTAGTCAGAATTACTCAATCATTAAAAACACCCTTCACTCTTCAGCAACTAGCCAGAGCCAGACAGCAGTAAGATTGGATATAATGAATCTAGGTTTCAATTGTCATGATTCAATTTAAAATTGAAGTCTCTGGTCGCAAGTTTTCATTCTATTTAGTAATATCAAATACTTCTCACAAAACATGTTTGTTAATGGTTCTAATAAATGATACAGATATTGTTAAGTACTGTGGCATTGCCCTTATTGTTTTTTTATCATCCTTATTGTTTTTTATCATTCTTCTCTTTGGATGAAGAACTGAGAATTTGTTTCAAAGGATCATTTTTTTTTCATAGATCATTATAATTCACTCTTTGTTCAGTTAAGCATCATGAAGAACACAAGTCCTGGTGAAACTTCCTTGCCATTTACCTCAACCAAAACAAGGGAAAAGGGAAAAGGAAAAGGAAAAGGAAAGGGTTTGAAATTCTACCTAGCTACTTTCTCAGTCTTCAAAGTTCTTTTACTCCCTTTACTTACACTAGTAGATCTGTTCCCATCATCCTCATCATCCTCTTTGTCAACAAGAATAACACCATCTTCATTGTAACCAACCATGTCTAACTCACCCTCGTCATCCCAGTACTCTTCATCATTTTCATCATCATTAGCATCAATATCTGTATCCTCATCATCATCCATACCTGCACGCAGGGTGTGGAACTCGGGCGGTGGAGGGCAGTCCTCTGTTATTGCTTCGTCCCTCTTTATCACAAGATGACGGATGACCCTTTCATCCATGTCTAACATGCTCTTGAAATCGTTGATCCATTTAGCTTCCAGTTCAAAGTTCATCAATATGTAGTTGGCATTCTTTGCTTTCTTTATCTTGTATGCAAGTCTCCGAAGACCCCAGTCATTTAGTCTCCATATCTTGCCCTTTTTCTCCTTTATGAAATCTGCAAAAGAGTTTCAGCAAATATTCAAAATGACACTTTCGAAGATTCAAGCCACATGACTAACTCACTCGTTTTGCAATTTTTAATATCAGGGGCTAAAACCCATTGAAAATAAAAATCTGCTAATGTTATTTCTTGTAATACTGCCAACAATTGGAACACTTGTAAATATGCCATTCTTGCAGGGGAATGGGGACCCACCTCACTGTCACAATTTGAATTGTTACCAACGTATGTGCAGTTAAAAAGATTGCAGTTACAAAAAAAGGATTTAAGATTTAATAGGCAATAGAAATGATCATGTGGGGTTTTGTAGAAAAACAAAAAAAACAAAAAAAAAGGGTGACCCAGTGCACGATGCTCCAGCTAACGTGGGGTTTGGGGAGGGCAAGATGTATGCAGCCTTACCTCCATTTCTAGAGAGGCTGTTTCCGTGACTTGAACCCGCACCACCAAGGACGCTAACAGTAAGCCTTACTGTTGGGCCAAGCCACCCTTTAAAAAAAAAAAAAAAAAACATGGAGACTGAAAACATGGAACAAACATGCCCTCGATAAATCATTAGAACTCCAAATAATGGGTAGAGTGAATTGAATCCCTTATCACTTCAGAAGAGTATAGATCCTGGAACAGTAATTTACAAAATGTGATCTGTCTTAACTCTTCTTGGATGCCAATTTATAATGCATTTATAATGAGGGAGAAAGCTAGCATTACATGTAAAGTGAAGATATATTTAAGGAAACATCTCTGAACCTAGGTAAAACTTAATCAACAGTGATTCAGTAAAACTAAGTAAACAGTGCACAGCGATGAAAGGGAAAAAGACCACCTTCAACTTTTGAAATTATATTGCCAACCTCTTCCACATGGTCCTCATGAATTAAATAAACCACTTCATAATGGCGCACTGCAAAAACAAATCAATCAATTAAATACCACAATAGTTTTCTCAGTCTATATGTTAGAGAAAGATGCTATCAGAATCCACTAATACAGAATTTCACAGTTGACTTGGTTCAATGAATAGTTTTTCCAGGGTACATGTTGGAGAAAGATTAATCAGGTAATTGACAATTTCACTGTTCCTGTGAACCCATTATTCCTCATTACTTTAGTCTCTCACAAGGCACTTTTATTCTCTTTGTTTATTTACAATACCCTTTTGAAGTGGTGCTCCATTAGAAATCATTTTGATTTGGAGTCATGGGATTCTATGTGGAAAGGGATGAATGCTATTTAGGGGTAATGCTTTGCTGTCTTTGTTTTCCATTCTGTTTGTTCTGAGTTTTACATTTCTGGTGAATCTGCTCCTTTTTTCTTTTCTTTTCTTTTTTAAATAAACTGTGAATTTTTTTATAAACATAATTTCATGCATATATGTTACGTCTTAATGGGTCAAATTGGTGATTGCACTGTGGTTTTAATTTTCTTTATTAGCAATTGATGAGTACTGATGGAAAGTAAAAGAAGTCTTTCTTATTGCAGGCCAGGCTGTAGCGAGACTAATTGTCCTTGATTGGTAACGTGACTATTAGTGAAGGCCAGGCGGTGACAGTGATGGGTAATTGAGAGGAATGGTTAGGCTGTAGCACCCATTTTCCAGGGAGCTCTGGGTACACAGAAGATGGTCTATTCGGTGGAGGGGTTGGCTTGCCTGGAGGATTGGGTTTGCTACCTCAGGTTATGCAGCAGGAATTGGGGAGTAGCCTGTCAGTTGGACTTATTGCAGGACACGGAGAAAGGGAGTGCGAGGGGAAGGAGAATGGGAGAGGTGCTCAAGTGCAGGAAGTGGGTAACCACTGCGAGGTGGGTGAATCGGTGAAACTGGTTCATGACAGGAATTTGGCTTTAGTTTCATGGCCTGATCACTCTTGTCAGAGTCCGACTGGGTCCTGAATACAATAGAACAGGTTAGTGGGGTTTTGGGATTATCGTTTGAGGGGTTAGAACATATGGTGTGGGAATTGTTTGCGGAACTAGAAAAACAGGCCGTTTATTCTCAGGGGCAGGGCATGGACAGAGGGACATGAGAGAAGGCCAATTTGTCTAGGAAATTAAAGAATCTGAGGTGGGGATTATCATACACTAAAGGGGGTTCTAGGGAAGGCGAGGAGTCTGGGAGGACTAAAGGGCCTAAATCAGTTGCTCGATGAAGTGCAACATCATGTCTTGGAATGTAGGGGGCCTGAGAAGTTTGGACAGGAGGAAGCTGGTTTGGGAGCTAGTGAGTAGATATAAGCCGAACATGGTAATCCTACAAGAAATGAAGATAAAGAGAATGGACAGAGACATTGTGAGCAGCATGTGTCATTTTTCCAGCGTGGACTGGATTGCTTTGCCATCTGTTGGGGCTATGGGCAGGATTCTAATGTTTTGGAATAAAGATCTGGTGGAGCATGAAGATTATTGGGTTGATAGTTTTTCAATTTCGTTGGTTGCTGCAGTCTCCAGTGAAAACCAGAAATGATTCTAACTGGGGTGTACGGTCCTTCATTTGGAGATTGTTTGGAAGACTTCATTGCTGAATTGCAGTCCATTAGAAGCAAGAGGGAGCTGCTTTGGTGCATAGGGGGGACTCTAATGAAGTTTTGTACCTGGAGGAAAGGAGCCGTGCGGTTAGAAGAACAAGGGGCATGGACATGTTCTTCAAGTTTGTAGATGGTAATGAACTCATTAATATCCCAATTTCATGGGCTCGGTTTACTTGGTCTAATTTTCAGGAG
>JAOXJP010217008.1:0-11774 GCA_025762735.1 Platanus orientalis
TCTTTCCAATTCTTTCAATAGAATTTTATGGCTTCTTAAACATAGGTTAAAATCATATTACAGATCTTAAAACATCACTTAAAATCCTTTAAAAAAAACATTTTTCCCTTAAAACTGCAACAATAAATTGATTTTAGACCAATAGCTTGAAAACCAGTAAAAATCCAACCTTTGAAAATCAATAAAAACCAATTTTGAGTTAAATTTAAGAACCTAGATGAAAACAATTGCAAAGTTTAAGTATTTACTTAGAAATCCAATGAATATGTCGAATCAATTTGGTGTTAGAAGTCTCTCCCATGAAAATCCCCAATTTCTTTTCTGAAACCCAACTTTCTTCTTCAAATCCCCTATTTTCTCTTCTTTCCTTGATTCTAATGAGTTTTTAGGACTTGTAGTTTAAGTTTAGGTCATTCTTATAAAGATATGAGGTTTTCAAGTCAAGTTGAAAAACTTTCTCATTCAAAACTTTAAAAAAAAAAATGCAATATTTGCATGTAATCACGATTTTCGGACGCTTTTGGCTTGTTTACGATTTTGCCAGTAGACTAAATCGGCTCTAACTTTCTCTATAAGACTTTGTTTTTCAAATTGTTTGTTGCATTGGACACTAGACTTTAAGACATTTTTTTGGTATATTTTCATAGTAAAATTATCAAGTTCACTATTTTTCATCTAATTCAAAGTTCTCCTATGTTTTTAGGACCATAATTCTGTCATAAAGATATAAAAATAATGAAAATGAATACGAAAATTCTTGGGTTTTACAATATTAGATAATGAAGTGTTTTTTAATTTTTATGTATGCCCATTATATTCACAAAAGTACCTATATGATGTGTTTTCTAGTTTCATTATTAGAGTAGTAAAGGATTTAGACTCTGCTTATGCTTTGTTTTAACAAGTTTGAAACAACCAACCAATTTGCATTGCCATCAAGTTTCAATTCTCAAATCTTCTTATGTATTTATTAGAGTTACCATTCAACTCATACTTTTAATTAGTCTAAACTTTGGATTTTAGATTTCAAGATATTCATCTATTGTTCTCCTTTACATCAAATTGTATGGTTTTCAAAATTTCTCTTAATCTTTTAATTTAATCGTTAGCAGAATCAACATTTTACCTTCTTTCAAAGATTTAGATTTTCGTTTTTCTTAACTTCTCCAAATTTGAACGGATTTTTATTGTTTTCTTTTATTCATCTCCACTATAGTTTTGAGTTGCCATCTTTCCAAAGTTTGTTGGGATTTTCACAATTTATAACTTTTAAGAAAACAAGTTTGACATTCTTAGATTAGAGGTTTATTACCTTGACAAAGTCAATCACAATTTTCATCTATTTAAATTTAACAAAATCTTTACCATCCTTGAGTCAATTTTGCAAGTTTGAACCCCATCCCTAGTTTCTGATTATTTGTTATTTGGTTATATAAAATATGATAATCTGTATTGAATAAATGTTTTGAACTAAGTTAGACATGATAAAAGCTAATTATCTTACAAGTTGGGTAGTCCCCGAGCCTAGCACCTTCCTAGTCTACACTTGTACCTTCTTATCAGTGTCTCTTCTATTGAAGTAGGTCAATGGAGTCTTCGAAATCAAACTTTTCATTTTCTTTTTTTCATATCAAACCTAAGCATTCCATCTTTTCTGCTTTCACATAGATGAGTGTGATTATATTTTTGTAAGTACTAAAACTTGATGAATTAGATATATGATCTCAAAAAGATAAAATACTTGTAAATAGTATTAAACAATTACAATGGTTTGGAGGTAACAGCTAAATGACTATTACCACCAAGGTTCATTGACTCAAATAACTTAGGAGTTTATTTGATTTTGGAATCATTGGAATCAATTTGGGGAGTCATGACACTTTTTACTTTTATTTTTATAAAATACAATAAGTATTTAAAAATATAAAAAACTATAAATAATATTTTGGATCAAGTATTTTCCATTTTCATAAGCATTTTGCAGTAGCAAATTAATGTAAAAATCCAAAAATAAATTGTACAAACTACTAGTAGCCTAATACCATAACAAGGTGGACCTAACTAAATTCTAAAATAAAAACTGTAGTGAAAGTACTATTATTAAAATTAATAAATTGAAACTAAGATACATCTTTTTAAAAAAACACAAAAATAATACAATCCAATCTCCAAGGTCCAGGTTTACATGATTAAAAAGCTACACTAAAAAGTTAAAGTTTAGTCTTCTTACCTATAATCTTTATTCTTCCAAATTCCTTACTCATTATCTTTTCTAAAGTTTTGAATGTCTTTGAGAGCTCACTTGTTGGAGACTTTAGAAAAGAAACTCGAAGTCAAAATAAAATAATAATAATAATGATAATAATAAATAACTAAAATTATGGCTTCTTGTTGTGTTACAACTTAGTTTTGGATTGTTTTAAGGTTTACGATTCTCCATTTTCATGTATAAACAAAATTAACATGACTAAGCCAAGTCACATGAATTAGTACAAATTAAAGGAGTTTGTTGAGTCAAAAAAATTGACTCGACTACGTTAGCTTGTTAGCTTTAGGAGCCGAGTCAACTCAGGGAGTCAATGGGTTAACTCGGCAAACTATGATTCAAACAACAATTGTCTTTTGAGGGTGTAATTTACTCATGTTTATTTCGCATAGGAAAATGAAAAGAGTAAGACTTATTAGGTTTGATGTTGAAAAAGAATATGAGATGTTTGGAGATCTTAATGCGGTCAAATTTGTGTTCGAACAGTTCCACTCTGCCATGAGGAAGGGAAGGAGAGAAAGCATTTTTAAATGCATTATTGAGGGGGGAGGAAAAGATGCATCAGAGAGCCATACATGATGAAAGGAAAGTCTCTCAATGACTAGCAACTTGGCATGGCTTGTTACTTTGAGCATTAATTTCTCTCTAGCGAGGGACATAGTAGGTATCCTCTCTTTCATTCCTTTGTAGTAAGTTGATGAAGGTTGTTGGCTCGGTGAGTAGCTTTTAGTGGACCATCACGACATCCAGTGAACATTAAACCTATAACAACAATGGAATAAAGGAAAAAGAACTAGAACAAATATCCCTCTTCTTAAGGACACAACGCTGCTGTCCACGCTTAAGGAATATCTTCTATATGCTTGCTAGTGAGTGGCAAAGGTAAAGGGCACTATTAAGGGGAGCTAGTTATGGGTTATGTGTTTTGCTAGCAGTCACTTTAAGATGACCTTGTCTTGATGATCAACTAAGTGGTGGAGGTTCTACTTGTCTTTGGACCACTTTGATGGATTGCTTGCAAAGAAATTGATAGTACCGGAACCATGAGCATCACAACACCAGTCAGATGGTTGCATAGTGGACCTAGGTTTCTAGCGAAATGATTCCTGCACACTAAATCCAAAGAGCCAAAGAACTGTGATACTAGTGGGGTGATGGCCTCAAACTCTCAAACAATCAAGTTAGATGCAGGTAGTGGTAGAATATAAGGCTCAAGTTACAACTAATTTTTCTTATACCTAGTGAGCTGACTTTTGCCCTTATTTATAGGCTCGAGTAGTAGTATATCAGGCAAGATTCTGCCCACATTGATCACAGTGCCCTCCTCATCTTTCCATTTTTAGTTGATTACTCATAGTGACATCTTCCACTTTTGTATATTCTCAATTTGTTAGGCCAACTGTAAAGAATATTCCTTTTTTGTAACGGCTTCTGGATTGTTCTTATCTTTAAGCATGGAGGATACGAACTATTGTTGATGAAATTACTTCCTTTTTTGGTGTCAAGATATTCGGGATTTAGGTCACACCCTGGGAGTTTTCCCAGGGGATTTGGGGTGTTGGGTATTGAAGGGGAACTAAATGGCCCGGTATCTTTTTATAAATCTCAGTGTCAAGAAGTTGTTGAATAATAGAACCTTTCTTAAGTGACCTTATTATCCTTCGGGTTGCTACCACTGGGATCTAGCGGTCATAGGGACTCAATAGGTTTTCTTAATGAGAACCTCTCGGGTGAGTCTCATTAGGGTGAACCTCCTAGGTGAGTCTTACTAGGGACGGGGTTTTATGGGTTCATAGGGGTCTCGGTATTTCTCCCTATCACTTTCCCCCCTCATTCTAGATTCATGGGTTACCTAGCTTAGGAATGTGTATTGTTTCTGACCATTACTATCTGTGGTGCATGCTTGTCCACTTTTTCATTTATCGAGGTTGCATTGATTAAGCGTAGGCGTTTTGATGGCTTTGGATTTAATGGGCCTCAGTAGCCAAGGGGGCATGCCTGCTCTAATTATGGGTCATGTCGAACGTCATGTCCTATGCGAATCTCAATGCCATCAAAAGGTCATTTTTAAACCCCGTATTGATTTCAAAATTTGAGCATCACTTCATTTCCTGGGATAATTATAATATCCCCCGGATGGGCAGCACGTGTAAGGTCGAGGATTTAGGGCTTTGCCTATAAATTCCTTCCCCAAAGGTTAGCTTGGTTTCATTCTCAGTTTGCACACCCTGTTGCTCCTCTGCATTTTTCCCTTAGGAAATTTTCAGCAACCTATTTTCATCATGGCGTTCTATTCTCGTTCAACGTTCTGGCCATCTCCTTGCTTCCCAGTCCTCTCCATCCATTTTCCAAGTATTCTCAGTTAGTTTCTTTATTTGCATTTACTTTTCCTAGTCCTATCCTTGTCTTCTTTTTATTTTTTCTTATTGTCATCATTTACATTTCTGATGACCTGTTTTTATTTTTTCTTATTGTCGTAGTTAAGGTTCTAGTATTATAGAACCCTCCTTATTTCCTTCATGTTAGCCCCCTTTTTTGTCTAGTCAATGGTGTCCAAGATAACGTTAACCGGATGACCTGTCTGAGGTTTGAAAAAATTCCTCGGAGCAGGCCACTAAGTCAGCTTCATTCAATGTCCAAGCAGCGGTGGGGGAGACTGCCCCTGGACAAGATTTTACTGCTGCTATTTACACATTTGAGTTAAGGCAATGGACCTTGACTCGGTTTTGCTCATCCTTCTCCATCCCCAAGGGGCTATCCTTATTGCCCCCAAGAATGTCTTAGCCTTTGAGGCCCCTACTAGCAGTTTGGCATTGTACGAGCAAGCCCTTTTAATGGGTTTGTGCTTCCCAATCCCTCTTTTTCTTAGGAAATTATTATTTTGTCTTGGTTTGGCACTAGGACAATTGATGCCCAATGCCTAGAGGATCGCCATAGGCTGTGTGGTCCTATAGAAGCTGACTTTTAAGGGGAAGGCCCACCATCCGGGGTGGTGCTTATTTGCTAGCATGGACTGAAAAACAACTTTAGTGACCGACCTCCCGAGTTCTAATAGTGAGTGGAGGAGTCATTACTTCTTCATCTCGGGTGAAGGCTAGGAGTACCCCCCAGGGGAGGTTCCACTTATGAGGCTTAACAGGGGCTGGGCATCGTCCATTAGCTTTATAAGTGAGTCATTGGTTTTTGTGTCTTTTTTACTTCTTTCTCTGTTTTTTGTTTTATAGCATTTGTTCTTTGTGTTAGTCTCAGATGTAAGCAAACTTTCCCCCGAGGAGGAGCATCACATCTAGGAAGTCATAAGCTACCTCATCCATGCCTACCCAGATCTTGTCACCCCCAAGAACTTATTTAAGTCTTGGTTTGGTCCCGACCTAGGTAGTTTTTGTGCATTTTGCTTGTCATTTTTTATTTTTTCTTGTTCTTTCTTTTCTCTCTCTTTTGTTTATATAACTATTTTCTAACCCCGAGTCTATTATGTTGCGCAGCCATGAAGCTGGACAAGAGGTTCTTGGCATAGACCAAGTAAGCCAAAGTAGTTGGGCAAGGAGTCATAGTCTCCCTAAAGAAAGGAAGAGGCATATGATTTGAGGGGGGCCCCCTCAATCTGAAGCCAAGGCTCCCGACACTGTCCAGGCCCTTGAACCAGCCCCAGCCCCAGTCCATGAGACCTCCATTCCCATCGTAGATTTGGAGGTCGAGACCATGGGGTCTCCTTCCTGCCCCACAGCAGGAGGCGATGTGGTGACTCCACCTGAGGCTGTTGTCACTATGGTCATGTGCATGACAACTTCTTCCCCCCAAGTGGCCCTAATTTTCGATGCGGCTGCTGCTTAGGTGCCTTCTTCGTCTACCCTAGATAGGGGCTAATCCTCAACTGAGCCTTCGTCCTAGTTGTTGTAGCCAAGCTCTGGGGTGGATTATATCCTCGAGGGCATCCCACCCAGGGACCCCGAGTCTCTGAAGACCCTTGGTCCATTTACCTTGAACGGCGAGATGGTCTATTACTTAGCTAAGGTAACTTTTCCCCCTTTAATATTAGTCTTTTTTATTTTATCTTTATTTATTTTTATTTTCTTTTTTGTGTAGCTTGTATTTTGTTGACTCGTTGGTGATCTTGTAGACCATAGCCATGTTGGTAGCCTCTATTTAGAGGTTTAAGACCAATGAAAAGGTTTGAGGTGAGCTCTAGAGCCGACTTACTAAGTCTAATTAGGAACTTGGTGCTCTTTGAGACAGCGCCAATACAGAGATCAAGGCCCTCCGAGAGAAGCTTGTATGGGTAAAGGGGACCAGTGCAAATATGGTCGTCTGGGCTGATGAGGGTGAGACCCAAATCCGCGAGCAAACTTGGCATCTGTAGTCAGCTGAGGAGGAAATCATCCGGGCCAGGTCTAAGCTCAGGTCTAAAAGGAGTCATCATTTTAAGGTGGACGGGTTGCTTACCATGACCTTGGAGCAGAGGGTGGAGAAGAGGGTGGCTGAGGCTCTCGCCCTTGCTCGGATCCAGGAAGAGGAGGAGAAAGAAAGGGTCATCGAGGCTACAGTTGCCAAGTACTTAGCATCTGAGGCCTTTTAGGTTGTGAAGGCCGGGTGCTATCTCAACGGCTTCGAAGGTTCTAGGAAGCTTGCTGTTGAGACCTTCCTAGACCTAGACTTCTTGACCTTCAACCCCGAGGAGGAAGAAGAGGAAGATGGTGAGAGAAAAGGAGAGGAAGAAGAAATAGAAAAAGAGGCTAAGGGTACTAAAACTGTACTCCCGGGAGATGCCATCTCAGGGGCTGGCAATTCCTTGATGTAATTTTTTATTTTTTTTTATGCAAACTTTCTTTTTTTTGTCAATGGAGTTTCCCCTTTTCACCCTTATCTTATGTGTTTTTTTTTCTAGTCTTCCTTTATCTATTACAAAATTTTTCTAAGTGTGGATGCACCTCGTGGCAAAAGTCCTTGGGTACTTTCCAAAAAATTTCCAGTATATAGAGGTAGGTTGTGAAGAATTTTGTTTAGTATGAGTACGTCTCGTGATGAAAATCATCTAAGTACTAGTATGCCTCAAGGCAAAAGAATTTCTAAGCGTGTAAAGATAGGTAATGGTAAAATTTTCTAAGTATGGGGTGCCTCATGGAGAAATCCTTAGCCCTCCCCCCAAAATAAAATTTTTTTTTCTAAGTATAGGTCACCTCATAGAGAAATCCTTAGGCACCCCCTAAATTTTCTAAGTATGGGGCGCCTTGTGGAAAAATCCTTAGACACTCCCTCAAATTTTCTAAGTGAGTAGGTGTACGCTAGCCTTAGATAATCTTATGAGTCGTTTGACTCTTCATGACCCGTGTGACCCAAGGGTTTCCAAGGACACTTCTGAAAGTTAAATCATCATCCCGTGTAGGGGCCTTTCTTCAACAATGTCCCTAGGTACTTTGATGTAACCTCTCTCATTTGATATATAAGAGGTTAGAGTTATACCTACTTGGTATTAAAGGGTCGACCTGAGTCCCCTTGATTGCAATACGCATGTCTCAGTACGTCTCCAGGTTTCAACCTTATTCGTTGAAGTTTTTGACAGCCTCTCTCTTAGGAGTCCTTAAGACTTTACTTTATCTTTTGAATCTTCCTCTAAGGGATGGGTCAGTCTTGTGATCTAGGGTTAATCTTGTGACTTGGGGTTAGTCTTGCAACCCATGTCCAAGGACCTGAATTTTTTCATAAGGGAAGGCTCACTCTTGTGACCTGGGGTTAATCTTATAACCTAAGGCTAGTCTTGCAGCCTGGGCCCGAGGGCTTGAATTTTTCCATTAGGGATGGGTCAATCTTGTGATCTAGGGCTAATCTTGTTGCCTGGGCCTGAGGGCTTGAATTTTTCTATTCCTACTGAGTAAGAAGATTTCATCAACATCATTGATAGTATTTCCTCAGATATTCGATGTTTCACAGTTGGGGTAACGGTTCTCCTTGCATTGTCTCAAGATGATATATCCCAAGTCTATAAAAGCTCGTTAGCCGATAGGGTCCTTCCCAACTTGGCCTTAGTTTTTCTTCTGTGGGGTTTTGTGTCGCTAGGCTAACCTTCCTGAGGACTAAGTCTCCCACTGTGAATCTTCTTGCTTTGACCTGTGAGTTGTAATATTTAGCCATTATGTGCTTATAGGCGGCTATCCAAAGTGTGGCCTCGTCTCTTTTTTTTCAGTATGTCTAGATTGTTTCCAAGGTACTCGTCATTTTTCTTCGGGTCAAAACTCGTTGTTCTGGAGGTGGTCATCCCTATCTCTACTAGTACCACTGCCTCGGTTCCGAATACCAAGAGGAATGGGGTTTCCCCGGTGGGAGTTCTCATCGTAGTCCGGTAGGCCCACAAGATACTAAGCAGCTCCTCGGGCCAAAGGCCCTTTGAGTCCTTAAGTCTCTTCATGATGATGCTCAGTAGTGTCCGATTGGTGGCTTCCACCTGACCGTTAACTTGAGGGTGTATCGGGAAAGAAAAGTGATTTCTAATTCTGAGTTTTGTACAAATTCTCGGAACCGAATATTGTCAAACTACTTACCGTTTTCAATGATGAGTACCTTAGGTATCCCAAATCAGCATATGATGGATTTCCATGTGAAGTCCCTGATATTCTTCTCGGTGATTTTGGCTAGAGGTTCGGCTTCCACCCATTTTGTGAAGTAGTCGATGGCAACCATTAAAAACTTCATCTGCCTCATTCCCCGAGGGAGAGGTCCGACAATGTTGGATTTTTATAATTTAGTTGACCCATTCGGGCTCGGGGGTGGCCATATTGACCTTTATACCTTCTTCATCTCGATGCTTGACTTAGTCAAACTTTCCACGAAGATTCCGAGGGTGAGGTCTTCCTCAGTTGATGACGTGATTTTTGCCAGCTTATCAACTTTCTCGTTTTGTCATTAAGGGACTTGTTGCATACTGAATTGCTCGAACTAGGACTTTTCCATCATTATCAATGCCTTATACTGTTTCATCTGCTCATCCCTGGCCTTCTATTCTCCCAATACTTGCCCCACCATAAGCTGAGAACCACTGCTTACTTTCACCTACTTAATCACGAGGGCACGAGTAAGTTATGAGCTGGTGAGTAAGGCTTCATACTCTGCCTCATTATTGATTGCCTTAAACTAGAACCTGATGTCATATTCGAGCTCGGTTCCTTCTGGTGTAACCAAGATGACTCCTCCTCTAGCAGACCTGCTGGTGGAGGAGCCATCAACATAGAGCATCCACGCTTCTTGGATTGCTTCTGCCTCACTGGGTTGCTCTTCTTGCGCCTGAACCTCGCTTTCTGATGTGTGACTACACTCGGCCATGAAATCAGCAATTTCCTACCCCTTGATAACTCCCCGAGGATGGTACTCGATGTCCAATTCACTTAGCTCCACCAACCATTTGACTAGCCTCCTTGAGGTCTCGGGTTTGTGCAGTATGACCCTAAGCGGATAATCAATGAGGACCCGGATGGTGTATAACTAGAAGTAGGGTCTTAGTCGTCTGGCCATGACAATGAGGATGAACACTATTTTCTTGACCTTATTTCCTCTGCTTCTCTAACCGCCTAACTGGTATAGTACACTAGCATTTGTACTTCATTTTATTTCCTAACTAATACTGAGCTAACTATCGTCCCTGATACTAATAGGTAAACGTAAAGTACCTTGTCTTGCTTTTATTGGTTGATTAGTGGTAAGCGACTAAGAAATACCGAGACCCGTATGAACCCATGAAACCCCAACCCTAATAAGACTCACCTGGGAGGTTCTCATTACGAAAACCTACCAAGTCCCTACGATCGCCAAATCCCTGCCCAAAAGATAATAAGGCCACTTACGAAAGGTTTTGTTGTTCAACAACTTCTCAACACGAATATTTATAAAAAGCTACTGGGCCATTTACTTCCCCTCCAATACCTAACAACTCAAAAACCCTAAGAAAACTCCCAGGGCATCACCTGAATCCCGAATATCCCGGCACCAAAAAAAGAAGTCATTTCATTGACAACTGTTCGTATCCTCCATGCTTGAAGATAAGAACAATCCAGAAGCCGTTATTAAAAGGGAATATTTTCTACAGCTAGCCTAACAAATTAAGAAAAGACAAAAGTGGAAGAGACCACTACGAGTAACCAACTAGAAACAATAAGATGAGGGGGTTGCCATGATCAACATGAGTAGAATCTTGCCTTATATGCCACTACTCGAGCCTATAAATAAGGGTAACAGTCAATTCACCAGGTATGAGAAAAATTAGCCCTAACTGGAGCCTCATATTCTACCACTATTTACATCTGACTTGATCATTAGAAAACTTGAGGCTGGCACCCCACCGGTATCACAATTCTTTGGCTCTTTGGCTTTGGTGTGCAGGATACCATCAGAAATGTCTACACAAAATAGCACTTTACAGCCTCATATCGTCACAATTAGGGCACCTGAGTTGATTTTACCTTACTCTTAACGGATCGAGCACAAACCTAAGCTTAATTCTTGTGTGTCGAGCCCAACCTGAATTGGGCAAAGTTTGGCTCGTTGACACCCTACTTACTACTACCGTATTAACTGTCATAACTGCCATTTTTAAACCATGGATTTCGTCAATATATCTGATTTAACTGATTCTTGGTTATGCCTCACAAGACAAAATATCTTAACTGACTTATCATTGCTCGTACTTCTACGAATCATCTAAAAATTGACAGTTTTTTTTTCTTTTTTCTTTTTTGGATAAGTAAAAAAATTAACAGATCTCGTTCACGTAAGTCATCAGAAGCAATCTTTAAATTCTGGCCCATTTTAAAAGGGTGGTCCATTGATTTTAATGGTTAGGATCAGCGGATATCTTCACTGTGATTAGAAATCGCGTTTGATGTGCACTTCCTTCCATCAGTGTATTAACGATATTGGGGAGACGAAAATCTATGTAAATCTCTTTTTCCGGCGAGAATGGTTGGGGATTTATTAAAAGGAAATCAGGACAAGATTCTTTATTACCACACATTTATTGTTTCCTGATTTTCTTCCAAGCTTGGAAGTTAAACAAATCCAAATGGTCCTAAGAAATCAAATTCTCGTGAAAACCCTTAAAACATAATCCTTGTGATTTTTACCTAGGAAAAGTGGGGGGAAATGACCCAAGAGAGCCTCCCCCCTTGTATCTCTCTCTTTCACACACAAAGAAAAGAAAAAAAATTGTAGATGCATGCATAACGGATCATGGGTCCCACCTAAGACATCCTTACCAATGATCATTCATTAGGTGGGGCCGGGAAGAAGATAATAGCTGTTCAATGATCATCCAATTGGGCTCATATCTGGTATAAGAAATCTGCAGATGGTATCCATCAATTGAATGACCGGGTTTCATAGAAAAGTGGATCACTTGTATGGATCAGATTCTACTCAGTAGTAGGATACTATAATACTACGGAGAATACCATAGCTAAGTAAACAAAAGGGATATTATTGGCTTTTCTTTTGGGGGGGGGGGGGGGGAGATTTGTTTTACTTT
>JAOXJP010217019.1:0-11774 GCA_025762735.1 Platanus orientalis
CTATTCACCCCCAGGGGGTCCATATTACAACCGTTATGCTGCCGAAATTTTGGCAAAAATGACATATGGGTTCCCTGCTTAATCTCAATAAAATGAGATAAAAAATAATGGATGAGATGAATAATTAATTGATCAAGATTGACCCTTAGACTGTAATGGGCTTAAAGTAGATAACCGCAAAAGCGAATGAGGTGGGGTGCCTAACACCTTCCCCAACTCATAAACGAACAACTTATCTTAGAATCTTCGGGAGTTGACTAGTTTAAAAGCGGAATCAGACATTTTAAACCATTTTCAAGACTTAAACTTGTTTTATTTTCAAAACTGATGTCCAGTCACATCATTAAAAAGACTGGTGGCAACTCCAAAACATTGTGGGATTTTTCTACGATAGTTAAGTCTCTTTTTCAAAGGGACTTACTCGTCATGCGAAAATCGAGCCCCATAGTATTATTTTCATAATTATGAGATAATTGACATGCATCACACTTAGGTGAATATTAAACTATTTGAATGTTATATTTTAAATTGTATGGCTTTGAGTTATTGATTAGCATGTTGTTGCCCATGTGATTTATGTGTATCTCCCTGGCATAGTTGGGATTTGATTTCATGAATTTTCCTAATTTAAGGTTATGTATATCAATTGTGGACTACAGTGCATGCATGGTTTTTACTAACAATGCAAGATGGCAACTGTACCCTCTTATAGGTAATTGGAATTTTAGAGCTAGATATGATGTGATTGAGATATGGTTACGCTCATTGGGTGATGCCCTTTATAGGAATGTCTCGCATTGAGGGAAGATCTATACTTTGGATAGTACTCCATGTGTTAGGCCTGGGGCCAGGACAACCTGGTGGACACACCAGAGTTAGCCTATCCTTACGTATTAGGGCGCATAAGGAACCCCCGGATTATCCGAAGCTGCCAAAGTGACTCCTTGCGAGGAAATCACCAAACGAGGTTCGTGGGGCGTAACATTTAGTTATTGCCTATCCTTATGTATTGAGACACAGAAAAGACCCCCGAATGCATCCGAAGCTATCAAAGCGGTTGACCACCACCAGGCGGGATCCAAATAGCAGTTATATGTTTATATATTGCTTGAGATATGGTTCAGACAGCTCTTATATGGTTGACATTGCCTGAAATTTATGAGACTTTCATTTATGAATTACAAGTCAGATGAGGCTTCAACACTAATAGTGTCAAGTTAGAAAACATGCATTAGCATTTCATGAATCTTTATATACACATTGGTGTTTATTATTTGTCATGTTTGAGATACCTTATTGTTAAAGAAATCTGCCTAAATATCATTGCTTAGCTTGTCTTATGCTCTATCATTAAACCACTATTGTTAATTGTTAGAATTCATGTATTATTTCTTTCATGTTTTATTGCTTATGTGTGTGTGCTTTAAATTGTAAAATGTGGGAATTGCTTACGAGCTAATGAAACTCACCCATGTTTAATACTACTTTTTCAGATAGAAACATTTTTGGTGATTTAAGCAAGACAAATCCTCAGACTTAAGTGAGACTTGCCAATACTGAGATATATTATAGTCTTCTTTTGATGTATAGTATACATAAGGGCGTATAGCCAAGTCTAGAATAGCTCTATGTACTCATTTCCCTCAGGTACCTATTTTGGGTCCTCCTATATTTGGAGTTGCAATGTATTTTGTGTAATTACAAAGACAAGACTTTATTTTGGTGACCAATGAAGTATGGTTGCTTATTTTGGGTTATGTATATATCTTTAATTTTCTTTTATGAATGAATACCTTCCATGTAGACGGTTTATAGATGGTTTGATGTTATATGAATAATAGAATTTGTTAGAAAATTGTCCCTATGGGTCACAATTATGCGGAGATGTTACCGAAATTTGGTAGGAAGACCATGGAGCCATGTTTCCCTCAAATTAAGAGGTGAACATTAGCTTTGAGGTTTCCTTAATTGTCATGTGTTGGCATCCCGTCATCAAGCGGATCTAGAGCGTGACAAAAGTTGGAATTTCATGAAATTTTAACTGTATAACCTTTAAACAAGTTAGAAATTACCCTAAAATTGTCAAATTTTTCAGACATGTAAGAGGGGCATTTTGGCAATCTTTGGAAATTTTGTCCAAAATTATATAAATACCCTTTTAGGATCTTTTCTCCTATTTTTTTCTCTTTTTCTGTTCTAATTCCTTCTAATCTTCTTTTTGTGATTTTATTTTCTGATTCTTAAATTTTCATGGCTACTTGTTTATTTCTAAATTTTATTCTTGATTTATTTTGCTTCTACATCATTTATTTAAATTATTTGAGGCTTTGGGAAATTATTCTACATCAATTTTTGGTACCTTCCGTTAATATTGCCTCAAGAAGCCTACAGTTGCACCTATGGAAAAAGAAGAGAGATGGGATCCATAAGTGGCGTCAACCCTTAGATGAGAGAACTCAGGCCCAAGGCCTACCTTGGGAAACCACCCAAATTAACATAATAAAACCAATATTCTTCACCGATTTATTCATGGGGATAAAAGTGAGTGACGGGATTACATCTCAAAAACCAAAAAAACTAAACTAACCATGGCATTATTGGCTTTTTTACAAAATTATCATCCCTTACAAAATTTGAATTAATCCCACATAACATATAAATTTAAATATAGCCATTTTATGTGGGGTACATACATAAGTTGCATAATGTTGTCCACATAAGAAGCATTTTTTTTTTTTTGCTGAATAACGTGAATTGTATTAATAGTGATGGATGATTGTACAATGGCTTAATATAAATTTGTGAGGCCTATAAAGGAGATAGAAAAAAGTATGAGAAAAAAAAGAGGGAGGGAGGGAACTAAAGAGTATGAAGCTCTCCCAACATATTACAATGATATTTCCTCTTCCAAACTACCCACAAATATCGACAGTTTCTCAACACCCCTCTTAGCCAATCTGTCTCCCATTTCATTAACCTCTCGTAAGATCCATTTGAATGAGATATTCATATTGGATGTCAGAAAAGCAACTTCTTTAATGAGGAAGGATAATCTTCATGGACCTATGCTTCCATTCGCCATCCGTCCAATGACCATCGCCGAATCGCCTTCCACCTCAATAATATGGGAATCCAAAGCTTTTGTCTTAATCAATTGCAAACCATGAAGTAGTGTTTAGGTTTCTGTATATAATGAATCCCCGATGCCCAATGGACCCGAATAAGCTACTATGCGCGCCCCTGCTGCATCAAAGATTGTTCCTCCTATGTCCGACTGTCCCGGGTTACCAAAAAAGCTTCCATCAAAATTCAGTTTTAAATGATTACCCACCGGTGGACTCCATCTATGATCCACTTTCGAAAGGTATATAGAGGAATCCATAACCGTTGGTAAATTCCTAATCAAGTTGTTCATCGTGATTCCTTTGAAGCACGGCTCCTCCAAGGCCCAATTAGCTAACCTAATTGTTATACCCTCTACTTTTTTGGATGATAGTTTTTTTCTTATCAAGGAATATTCTTTTATTCCATTCTTCCCACATGGACAAAATAATGATAATTGGTAGATACCTCCATAGAGCCTTTCTCCTCTTTGAAAACAGGGTAATCCACCATTGGTTTAGAAGGTCCCTCATCTCCATTGGGAAGACAAAGGATACCCCAAACTCTTTGATGAAATAGCTCCATACCTACTGCATATATGGACAATGGATGAATATGTGATTAACCGATTCCCCATCAAGGCCACAAAAAGAGCATATATGAGGCAGGCACCATCCTTTCCGTCTTCTCTAGAGTATGTCCCCTGTATTGACACATTTATGGGAAACCTCCCAACATAGGGCTTTGTATCGAGGGAGACCATGGGATTTCCATATGATTTTTGAAGGGAATGGGTGGACATAATTTGAAGAGTTAAGGCTCCTCGGGATAGGAAATTGATTAATGGCCAACTGCCGGAAGGCTTATTAATTAGGACATCTCCTCAACTTCATGATCTCTAAGGCCTCTACGTAGCCAAGATCCCATGCCAAATTTAATGGAATATGAGATGAATAGAAATAGGAGATTGGTAGACCTTTCTTAGATGAGATAGAATAAATTCTTTGAAATTTAACGGCCAGGTTTTCTTCCCCCCACCATTTATCCTCCCAAAATTTGACTATCCCCTCTTCCCACTTCATATCTAATGAATAGGAGAAACAATGAGAAGATTTTGCTTATGTTTTTCCATGGACATGAAGTTTGAGCTCTGCCCCCAATTTTAACATCCCAGCCATTGACATCCAATCCATATTTAGCTTCAATTACAGAATGCCACATGTTTTCCTCCTCATGAGGGAACCTCCATAACCATTTTGTCAATAAAGCATCATTTCTAATTAAGATTTTACCTAGCCCCAAACCCCCAATCCCCCTTTATCCATTGGCCTACATACCACCTCCCAGTTTAGTAAATGGTCTTTCTTGTTCTCTCATGGTTCCCAAAGAAAATCTCTTTACATTTTCTCAATAGTTTTGATCACTTTCTCAAGGGCTTTGAATATGGAAAGATAATAGATAGGCAAATTTGAAAGAATCGATTTTATCAATGCAATTTGACCTCATAGTGAGAGGTAGTTACACTTCCATGCTCCCAGTCGTTTTGCCATTTTTTCCAACATACGTTGCCAGAATGTAAGTGCTCAGTAGACCCAGATATTTGATTAGCCAATCTTCCTTTTCACATCCCAAAGACCTTACAAAACCCTCTATCTCACTATCAAAACAAATTGAGACCTACCACTTTAGATTTTTCCAAGTTGACCCGCAGCCCAAATATTCTCTCAAAACATAATAAGAATCAATCTTAAATTTGCAATATACCCATATAAGGCCTCATAGAATAAAATTGTAGGTGAAACACTTATATCTACCCATTTCCCACACGAACTGTAGGTGAAACACTTATATCTACCCATTTCCCACACCAAAACCTTTAATGAGGTTCCTTTCTTCCGCTCTCATGATCAACTTACTCAATGTGTCTATAACCATTGTAAACAGAAAAGGAGCCAATGGGTCATCTTGTCTAAGACCTTTTTGGCAATAATAAAACTCTTTGAGGTTTCATTAATAAGGATAGCATAATGTACCGAAGAGATGCAACCACAAATCCACTTTCCCCATTTATCTCTGAACCCTTTCAAGGTCCTGATGTAATCCAAAAAATCCCAATTTACATTATCATATGCTTCCTTCAAGTCACCTTACACACAATCCCTTTTCGACCCCTTACCTTCATGTGGGGTCCACTTAGAATAAGTCACATGAGTTGATTAGTGTACTTGCAAGTAATTAGATAGAGAAGCAAAAGAGAGGAAAGGGAAGAAAAAGAGAAGAAGAGAGATAGGGAAGACATGATAAGTGTAGAGATGGAATCATATGAGGAATTTTTTCTCATACGAAATATTTATCTTTTATACCTTATTTGTATATAGGAATTTTTGCATATCAAAGTACATGGGTGAATAATACCCTTATACCACAAATACCCTTGATACACACATCCCATGTATTCCAAAACTCCCCTCAAGCTAGAGAATAGATATTACACATTCCCAACTTACCAACCAATGATGTAAATGGAGCACCACCCAAACCTTTTGTAAAGATATTTGTAAGTTGAGCCTTAGTTTGGATATATGGAATACAGATGCGCCCCTTCTTGATATGATCCTTTATAAAGTGTCAATCTACTTCCACATGTTTTGTCCTGTCATGCTGAACGGGATCATGTACAATGCTTATAGCTACCTTGTTGTCACAATAGAGGGTCATAGGTCCTTGTATTGGGAAGCCAACTTCAGTTAACATCTTTAGCCATAGGGCCTCACAAATCCCATGGAACATGGACATAAATTCAACCTCTACACTAAACCTTGCAACCACATATTGCTTCTTACTTCTCCAAGTCACCAGATTTCCCCCATAAATGAGTAATAACCTAAGGTGGATCTGCGATCTATCAACGAACCTACCCAATCAGCATCAGCAAATATCTCAACTCAAGAATGTCCATATCTTCAATATAAAATACCCTATCCTGGACAGCCTTTTAAGTATTTGACTCTATATGCTGCCTCCAAATGGTCTTGTGTTGGAGCATGCATAAATTGACTGATGATGCTCATTGCATAAGTTATGTCAAGACGAGTTAAGGATAAGTAAATAAGGCATCCAACAAGTCTTTAATATCTTCCAGCATCAATGAGTCTTGTACTGTCACTTTCCTTCAACTTGTGGTTCACTTCAATAGGAGTTGCACATGGTTTAAAACCTGTCATTCCCACTTCCTTTAGCAAATCCAAGACATATTTTTGTTGAGAAAGAAAAATTCATTGATTTGATCTGGCCACTTCTATTCTCAAAAAATATCTCAAGGAACCCAAGTCTTTAATTTCAAAGTCCTTCGAAAACCTCTTCTTCAGTTATACAATCTCAACCTCATCATTCCCTATAACCTCTATATCATCAACATATAGTATTAGTGTTGTGATCTTGGATCCTTGACGTCTGGTAAAGAGTGTATGATCAACTTGGGCTTGTTTATAGCCAGAATTAATCATAGCAGTTCTTAACCTTTCAAACCATGTCTGGGGTGATTGCTTTAAACTATACAATGCTTTCTTCAGTTTACAAACTTTTCCATGAGAATTAGACACATGGAACCCAGGTGGTGTCTCCAGATATACTTCATCTTCTAAATCTCCATGTAGAAAGGCATTCTTCACATCAAATTGTAATACAGGTCATTCTTGATTTGCTGCAAATGATATGAGTACTCTTATAGAGTTCATTTTCAAAATCGGGGCAAAAGTTTCTTGATAATCGATGCCATATAATTGAGTATATACCCCTTAGATACCAGCATTGCCTAATATAATTCCACTAATCCATCTGACTTGCACTTAACTATAAGGACCCATTTGCAGCCCACCAACTTCTTCCCCTTAGGAAGATCAACCAATTCCCATACCTTGTTCCTTTCCAATGTTTGCATCTCTTCTTCCATAGCATTCCTCCATTGTGGTTGTTGCAAATCTTCAAATACGTTGCGAGGGACAAGACAATAGAGAATTTGCAAAAGGTTGGTGAGAGTGAATGATACGATACAAAATTAGTCAGTGGGTGTTGAATACAAGATCTCACTCCCTTTTCAAGTACAATGGGCTGATCAAGATTCTGGTGTTCAAGATTAGGAATCAAAGGAATAGTTACATTACATGTTTCAGAAGAGGGTTCTGAAGTATAAGCTTGGAGTGGTTCATAAGAAGATGGATCTTGTTCTCTTTGTCCTTGTTCCTATGTAAATCCTTCTTGTTTCTTCCTCCAGTTGTAGTATTTTAACTTGTTTCCTCCTTCATCACCATCTGTTTCCTCTTTTTCTTCGTCATTCTCCTATTTTCTTCCAATACTATCAAAATGGTAGGTAGGTACTGGGATAGGAAGTGGAACCGAAGTCGAAGGCAACTCTCCACTCATAGATTTCTCCCCTTGAAGAGATGTCTGAGCAGAGCAGAAGAATAGAAGAAACTCAAAAAAGTAACATCACGTAACATAAACTTGGGATGGGTGAAAGGATGGTAACACTTGTATCCCTTTTGATCAACACCATAGCCCAAAAAAATGCATTTTAGTGCTTTGGGATCAATTTTAGACCGTTCCAACTTGGGAACATGAATGCAGCCAAATGTTTTTGGAGGTAAAGAAAACAATGGAGAAACATGGAACAACACTTCAAGTAGAGCTTTGCAAGAACGAACACTGGAGGGCATCCGGTTCATGAGGTAGACTGCCATTTGAATGGCTTCAAACCAAAAATTCCTATGCACATTCATTGTAAACATGATTACACGCACAATCCTTAAGAGGTGTATGTTCTTCCTCTCTACTACCCCATTTTGTTCCGGAGTTCCTGAACACATGGTCTAATGAACAATTCCAAACGCATCAAGAAATGATGTTAACTCAAGGGAAAAGTATTCACCTTTATTATCTAAACGTAAAATTTGAAGCTTGGCATTGAATTGAGTGCAAACCATAGAATAAAACGATTTAAAGGCAACATTCACATCACTCTTATGCTTCAGTAAGTAAAGTCAAGTAGTTCGTGAACAGTCATCCACAAAAGTTACAAAATACTTAAACCCAGATAAAGAAGTAGTGGGTGTTGGACCCCAAACATCACAGTGTACAATAGAGAAAGGAACTAAACTCTTTTTATTATTACTAAATGGATATGTTGCCCTACAATATTTAGCAAGTTGACAAGGTTCACAACAACCATCCAATTGAGTACAAGAAATGTAAGGAAACATCTTCCTTATTACATGAAATCACAAATGTCTAAGCCTACAATGCCATAAAGATAACTCTTTGAAGTGGAAGATGGAACATTCCTCTTTATTGCAAAAGTTGCAACTAGTGAAGTAGAGTCTAGGATAAAAAGATCATTCTTCTCATGCCTCAAATAATCGTTCTCTTCATCACCAAGTCCTGAAACACACAGTAGGAGGGGACACAAAAGTTAAGGGATTTGGTTGGATGACTAATAGACAACAAATTCAAAGTAAAATTAGGAACATAGAAGACAAAAGAAAAGCATAGATTAGATGTAGCAAGAATGTCACCCTAACCAACTATAGAAGACAAAGAGCCATCAGCAACACACACTTTGTCTTGACCAACGCAAATCTTATAGGAAGTGAACAAGGAGAACATACCAATCATATGATGAGCTCATGAATCAATGATCCAAGTGCTTTGGGGACCAATAAGTGACGCAAACAATGAAGATGCAATGGTACCTAAGTGGGCAAAAAAAAGTAAGATCCATGGAAGAGTGATCAAGTTGTGAAACGAAACGTCTGAAAGCAGAAATCTCATCACTAGAAAGAACTCTTGTATCATGGGAACTGGAAGATACTGTAGTAGAAGCCATCATGGATAACTCAGCAGATGTAGAAGTAACTGTGTGTGCACTAAGTCTATGTCCTCCATAGCGACCACTACCTCTATCACCACCAAGACCACCATGAGAAACAGAGTGAGGTACTAGATCGAGGGGACGTCCATGAAAATCTCAACACTGATCTTTGGTGTGTCGAAAGCATCCACAGTGCTCACACTTAAGACGATCTCGATCATTAGACACAGAAGTAAATCGGCCTCCACAACCTCGACTTATAAAGCTACCACGACCTCCATGAGATGAGCTTAAAACTATGGCAGATTTCTTTATGGAAGGTGCTAGAATCATAACCCCACGTCGACTTTCTTCACGGTGAACATAAGCATATGCTTCATTCAAAGTTAGGGGATGACCCATATTGAGGACCTGTACCCTAATCTACTCATAATCAAGATTCAATCCTGCCAAAAACTCAAAAGCCTAAATCTCCCCTATATGCTTCTGGTAAGCTGCTTGATCTTATGAGTAGGATGGGTGATAAGTAGTGTAGCATGCTAACTCCTCCCACATTTTCTTTAGAACAGAATAATAAATTACAAGAGGTTTATCTCCTTGTTTAAATTGAAAAATCATTTACCTAAAGTCAAACACCTTCACTATGTGGCCAACTTCAAAGTATGCTTTGGTTAAGGAATCCTAAATTTGATGTGTTATTTCCAAGAACAAATAGTGATCACTAATCTCATGCTTTATCGAACCAAGTAACCATCCCACAACCATTGCATTTTCCGTCTTCCACTTTCTATACTTTAGATTATCTTTAGAAGGCTTCTGTATTTCTCCTGTCAAATATCCCTTCTTATCTCTGCCCTGAATATGAATGAGGATGGATTTTGACCATGTAAGGTAATTAGTGTCATCGAATTTATCTGTAGTAATCTACAAATTAGAAAAATCGCCATTAAGGTGTGTGCCTCCTTCAACACGAGTAACTTCACCTCAAGACTAATCGGAACTTATTCCTAACATGATCATGCGTAAGATACGTTCTGCAATAGGTCGGTTACACTGGTGCATGAGAATACTTGAAGATGCACGAGGGGACACAAACTTCAGCAACACCGAATCCCACAAAACCACACAAGACAAATACGACTACAACTGTAAGGTTCCTCATAGAGTGTAGGGGACCTTCACTTATGTCCAACAACTATGATTTGATCCAAAAAAGGGGGCTACATCATATGAATCGCTGTTGGATGAATTCACATCAAACATGACAGGAACTAGATCCAGCCCAAAAGCTTCAGATCTCTCTCAAATCTCAATGGATTTAAAAAACAATACTCACAAATGAAAGGTGAGTCAAAAAAAGCATGTCCACGAAGGATTTAATGAAATATGATCATTTTTCAACCATGAAGAAAACTGATCGAAACACACCTTTCGAGGCTTCTAAAAAATCACCAAAAATATCTACACTCAATTTCGACCCAAACCATGGCTTCAGCCTGCTCTGACACACTTACGGTTAAGCTGACGCCAATGTCCATACAGTTGATCTTAGCCCTATCTTCGGCTTATTTTCGGCGATAGTCCGATCATCTCTACTTCTCTAACCTGCTTTGATACCAAGTTGATTAGTGTATTTGCAAGTAATTAGATAGAGAAACAAAAGAAAGGAAAGTGAAGAAGAGAGATAGAGAATGCACGATAAGTGTGGAGATGGAATCGTATAAAGTATCTTGTCTCATAAAAGGTATTTATATTTAATACCTTATTTGTATACAAGACTTATTGTATATCAAAGTGCATGGGTGTATAATACCCTTGATACACGTATCCCATGTATTCCAACAACATGATTGTGTTAATGTGTATGAGAGAGTAGTAGAGTTACAATATATAAAGGCGTATGTCTTTAGTGGGTATAGGGATATACTTGTAAATACCTTCTTTTGTATTGTTTTTTTCTTTCTCTTATGAATATACACCATGCATATGTGAAAGTAATTCAACTCTCTCCAAACGGTTTTTTCCTTTCTCTCCCTTCTTCTTTGATGCAAGACAACCTAGTAAAGGCTACTAACCTGCAGGTTTAATAGGCCCACAAAACAAAGAAAGGTTTCTGAATCAGAATTTAAAGAAAAAACCAATAACTCTAAAATTTTAGGGTTACCCTCAATAACTCCAAACTTTGAAACAATTAAAGAAAAGTTGGGAAAAGGGATTAAGAATCAAGTTTAAGCAATTTGAGAAAAAAAAAATTATAAAGAATAGGGACAAGAAAGAAATAGAAAAAATAAGGAAAAATGTCAAAAGGGTAATTATGTAATTTCAAGGTAAACCCAAAAAATTACCAAAATACCCCTGATCACATGTCAGAAATTTGTGAAATGATTCTGACCTCTATAAAGAATATTTTTACCAAATTTCAAGTAATTCCAACAAGTCTAGCTATATAAAATTTCAGACTGTAAGATCTTGAAATTCAAGAAACCAGAAAATTAAAGGTAGAAAATGGATCAAGAACTATATGAAATCAAAGAGAAACTTCAAGAAACTTATATGGAAGGTAAGTAGACTGATCAAAGAACAAAATCCTAATATAAAAAACCAAGAAAAGAAAATAATAAAAAGGAGCAATTTCTTTGGTTCAAGAAACACCAAGATTCAAATTCTTAAATCAAAGATAAAGAAAAGAGGAAAAAGAAGAAGAAGATACTTGACCCTTAGAGAGGAGTCCCACCACCCAAGTCCAGCTCTAGGAGACCCACCTAGAGATCCCATGGAGTCCCCCCATGGTTAATCAGTTGCAGGT
>JAOXJP010217030.1:0-11774 GCA_025762735.1 Platanus orientalis
TGTCAATCCCATGGGCATGTGTTAGGCATATGGGTAGTGTTAGGAGTCTTGTAAGTGTCCTATGAAAGCTCACAAGTTCATATCATGAAGCCAAGAAGGACCAAAGGCCAAGAAAGAACACCGAGAAGAGGTACACCAATGAAGGTATATATCATGCATGCATATCATTTTGTTCATTTTGTGTGCCTAAAAATAATCCTAGACATGGTTTAGGGTCCCCAAGAATGCCCAAATGTGAATGCCCAAGGACAAATCAAGGTGAAATCAATTGCGAAATTCACAATCGGTTTTGGTATGAAATTGCAACTCAGTTTTTGTCACCTGAGGCCAAAACCCATAGGCCTAAATCGGTTTCGCTAGGAGTTTTGAAAAAAAAATTCAGAACCTAAACCGATTGCAAAACCCCAAATCGATTTAGGGCCTGATAAGCACTCGAAACTGATTGCAAGTTTTGCAATCGATTTGGAGTCTAAACCAATTGTGAAACCCCAAATCAGTTTGGAGGGAAATTTTGAAAAAAAAATCACGAAAGAATTGGAGAGATTTTTAAAATTTAAACCCCGTTTTGGTTCATCTAAAGGCCTAAAATGACTCTAATTTTCATATGCCTATCCTAAGGCCATGGATGCTCCTCTCTACCATAAAATGGACTTTTCCCTTTAGGGTAAGTATTCTCCAACACTCTACATTAGTTTTTGAGAGAGCTAAGAGGCATACTATTTTGAGAGCCCTCTTCACAATGCAAACCTCCATTGCCTATAGATTTTTGAGTTTTAGTAGCTAGCATTCTATATTTCTCTCTCTCATTCTTTCTCTCCTATTGAGATACATTTCTACTATTGAGAAGAGGTTGTGGTGAGAACTTTCTCTAGAGGAACTCACTTTTCGCTGAGCTTAAGGAGCACTAGAGCCAAGTACTTGGAGCTTGTGGGTAGCGAAGGCATATCAGCTCAACAAGGAGCATCCCACACATTGAGCAACTAGCAACATCAACCATATTGTGGTAATATTTACTTAACCTTGCATTCATTTGCATTCATACTCATTATTGTTATTACTTTGCTTCCGTCGAAGACACCAGAAGCCTGACTACCTCCATTGGGGACACCGAAAGTACTGCACACTCGTCAGAGATACCGAGTGTTGTTGTTTAGCTTGCCATTGAGCAAGTAGTTGGGTTTGTATATTGACTTAGGTTGTAATAGTACCTAAATAAAATATACCTAAGCTCGGTAGTGAGCTTTAGAAGAGTGGATGTAGGCCCGAGTGCCAAACTACTATGAATCTTGTGTTGTGGTTTGTGATTGTGTGGTTGATTGTCTCTCTATTGCTATACTCTATACTACTCTTGCCTAACATATGTTTGACATTACTCTTAAGTAGTTACATTGAAGCACACACTTACTTATGTGAACAAACTAAAAAATGAATTAATAACAACCATAAAGTAAATTAAAAAGGGACAAATTAATTAATAAATCATATTCACCCCCCTCTTGGATTACTTTTGTGACATTTCAAAAAGAAGAAGAAGAAAGACATAAACAAGAAAAGGCTAATATCGAGAGGCAGAAAACTGAAACCTCGAGACAAGCTACAGAGGATGAGGCAATATCCAAAGGTCCTGATAAAGGTCATTCCCTTGGTAAAGGGGAAATCGAGGGTTCATCTCGAGACCATGACACTCCTCTGGTGAGGAGTCATCAACTAAGGTGATGGACCTGGATCTGCCTTCTGCTACTTTGGCCTTTTCGGCTCCAGATTTTTCAGAAGTGGTTCCACAGAAAGGCCTCGAAGATACCTTGTTCAATGCACCAACAGTTGAGACATTGAAGCTTCCAGTTGAGCCTCTCTTTAGAATCGTTGCCAATGACTATTCCAGTCCAACCTTCTATGGAGATCTCTCGATGCTTGTCTCAACTACTTTCTCTAGCCAAGCTTTTTACTTTGGGGGCCATAGGGATTACAAGGCCTTCTTCATCGTTGTCTCCTTCGCCTTTTCCCTCAGATCAGCTAAATTAAGCCCTAATGATGGTTTGATCATTCTTTGCAGCTGGGCCGTTGGCTGTACTGTTGGATCCGACAGTTAATGTTGCATTTGTTAACTCCAGTAATTTGTTACTCAGACATCTTGACTATTTGTCTATGGATCAACAAGCCAGTCTTCGCTTAGCCCTCTTTTCCCAAAGTGAGCTTCATGAACAACTCCAGTTGAGGCGTACCAAAGAGGTCCAAGGCTAAGAATTAAGGCCTCGAATCGATGCTCTATTGTCTCAACAATCGTCGACTATTAAACATGTGACATCTTTGGTGGACAATATCAATGCCCAAGTTGTTGAAATTGAGAGGATTGAGGTCTATCTAGGGAAGTTAAAAGAAAATTTACAAATCTCTAGCATGAAACTCGAGAAGGCAATGGAACAAGATTCCCTTTATTATGAGAAAATTCCATGCTTAGAAGGAGAACTGTTGAATTGTGAGTTAGAGCTTAAAGATTGTGACCATGTCATTGACACCTGGTGGTCCTTACTAGCTTCTGTTTTCTCATGAATTTTATGGCCAATTACTTTATACTCTTGTTTTGGTCTTTTGTAACCTTCTTACTTCTAATATTTTATATTGGTTAACTTTTGCTCCCATATTGAGGGCTTATACTTTTTAAGGTATTTTCCATTAATACTTCGTAGATGTTCTTGTCCCTCAACCTGCATTAGTCTATATGCATTGTCGTCAAATACTTCATTTACTATAAATGGTCATTCCCATGTTGGGGACCATTTACCTAGTCTAGGATGCTTAGTTTCAATCGACAATATGACTTTTCATACCAATTATCCTTCATGGAATGATTTGGTTTTTACCTTCCTGTTGTAAACCTCAGCTACTTTCTGTTTTTGAGAAATAATGAAATTAAGAGCCTCGAGTTGTCTTTCAACGAGATCATCTATTTCAAACATCATGGCCTCTTGGTATTTAATATGGCTTAACTGATTATGATTTGTCACCCTTAGAAACTATACAGTGATTTCTAAAGGTAGTACTGCATCGTGTCTATACACTAGTGCATAGGGCGTAGTCCCAGTACTCGATCTTTTTTACTTTTCATACGCCCATACAGCATCAGATAACAATTCATCCCAATTTGAGGCATTGCTGTCCACCATCTTGTGCAAGTTATTTTTTATAATTTTGTTGGTTGCCTCTGCTTGTCCATTTTCCTGGGCATAATATGAGGTTGAATTCAATATTTTGAACCCATGATCTTAGGAAAATTCTTGTATTCGAGCTCCATTGAATATTAGCCCTTGGTCAACTATAATAGATTAGGGAATTTTAAACCGATGTATTATAATTTCTTTTATAAAATGTATTACATCTCTCTCATTGACATCTCGATATGGCTTATACTTTACCTACTTTGTAAAATAATATATGGCCTGATTTTTTCTATCATGTCAAAAACCCATCCTCTAAACGGTCAGGGCTTTATGATATAATGTAGGTTGGCTACTAGTACCTTGTGCATTGGCACATGTCATTGACAAGCTTCATAACCCTGGGCTTATCTGATGCAGTCTTGTAAAATGGTTGGCCAAAAATAGCTATATCGACGAATCAACCACCTCATTTTTATGCTTGACTGGTGTGCGCCACAAATTCTTTCGTGAACTTCTGCTATTGCGAGCTTAAATTCATTGGTCCCCAGACATTTGAGTAACATACCATTAGCCCCACGCTTAAAAAACTCTAGGGGTTTACCCCAAAATATATATCCTCTGGCTTTGAGTTTCAAAGAATTATTTCCCCCTCGATTGGGGTTCTGTAGATACTGAATGATTGACTATTTCCAATCATCTTGTTTTTTCTTCCCATTATTGGGAGTGATGACGTCGATATTAAAAATTTCTTATAAGATTGACACATCCAAACTGTAAGCTTGTAATGTTATTTATTCCCTTTAGGGGATGTAAGACTCATTTTGTATGCTGAAGCAACTTGTGCCATTGAACTGGCCTTGTGGTTGAGGCTTCGAGGTATGCACTTCAATGTGACATCGTTGAATGCCTTTAACAATTGCTCAACTTTATTTCTATACAGTATCAAAGTGGGACTAATACACCTATAGTATCTTGAAGCTTGATTTATCACTAACTGCGAATCCCCAAGGACTTCGATGAACTTTACTCCCAAATTATTTAGGATCAACAACCCTCAAACAAGGGCTTCATATCTAGCCTGACTGTTGGTGAATTCTCCTTCTAGCCTAAAACTTAATTATGTGATTGTCCCTTTTGGGGAAATGATTACTATCCCTACTCCGGATCCCCTTTTAGTTTTAGACCTGTCAAAATACAGTTGCCAGGGAATGAGGGTAATGTAATCGTCCTCATTGTTTATCTGAACAGGGTGGCGGGGGTGATCAACCAAGAAATCTGCAATGCCTGACCTTTTACTGCTTTCTGTGGTACATACACAAGATTGAACTCGAAGAGGGTCAAACTTCGTTTCTCGATTCCACCTTTTACCATAGGTCGTGACAACATGTATTTTACTACATCAGTTTGAGTCATGATATACATAACATGTGATAGAAGATAATGTCTTAATTTCATTAAAGTAAATACAATGCTAGACATAGCTTCTCTATCATTGGATAATTACATTCGACTTTTTGTAAGATATAGACTTAGATAAAAAATTGAATTTTCATGCCCTTCTTCATTGTCTTAAGATAACAAGCTTGTTATCAAGTCTTATGTAGCTGAAATGTATAACTTCAAATGTTTGTCTTTTCTTAGCGGCATCAGTACTGGTGAATTTGATAAGTACTCTTTGATTTTCTCGAAGGCTTGTTAATGCTCTTCTTTCCACTCGAATTCTTCATTCCCCCTTGTTCGCAGTATAGGTGAGAACATTTTTGTCTTCCCTGCCACATTAAAAATAAAACGTTTGAGGAAATTAATTTATCTAAGAAATCGTTGTACTTCCTTCTTTGTAAAAGGTGGTTAGGCCTGGATAATTGTCTTAGCTTTGTTCTGGTCTATCTTGATTCCTCAGTGATGTACCAGGAAGCCTAAAAAATTACCAACACTTACTCTAAATGCGCATTTTAGGGGGTTCATTTTTAATTGATGTTTTCTCATCTTGAGAAACCCTTTCTCTAGATCGAGCAAGTGGTTATTGAAATCCTGAGATTTCACCAGTATGTCATTGATATATACTTCCATAAATTTTCCAATCATGTCGTGAAAAATGTAATTCATGACCCGCTGGTATGTTGCCCCAGCATTTTTCAAGCCAAAAGGCATGACCACTCATTCGAACATACCTATTGATCTTGGACATCAAAAAGCTATTTTATGTGTCTTTTTCATCAATAAAAATTTGGTTATACCCAGAATGTCCATCCATAAAAGATAATATCCGATGTCCTGCTGCCCCATCGACTAACAAATCAGCCACAGGCATATGATATTCATCTTTCGAAGTGTCAGTATTGAGATTTCAGAAGTCAATGCAACTTCTTAGTTTTCTATTCTTTTTAATGATTAGTACTATGTTCGAGAGCCATTCGACATACCTAGTAGGGAAGATGAACCCTGCCTTCAGTGATATTTCGATTTCCTCCTTGACCTTCAACATTACCTCATTGGTCATTCATCGAGGTGGTTGCTGAAAGGGAATGTAGCCATCCTTTGTAGGCAGTCGATGCTCGACAAGTCTTCTGTCTAGTTTGGACATTTCTGAATAGTCCCAAGCAAATCAATCTCTATATTGCGTTAGGACCGTTGTAATCTTCTCAAATTCTGATGCCTCGAGCTTGATACTGACGTACATTACATGCGGGTCCTTTGTGGTACCCAAGTTTACTTATCTCAAATAGTCTTGGACTTCGGCCTTTAAATCGTCTAATTTGGCAAGGGTCGTTCTCAGTTGTTAAACTCCTATAGCTTCATGCTCATGGGGTGACTCTTATGTAGTACATTCAACAAGATACATCTTGACTCTTTTCTCTGTCAAGTACCTTGGCAGTCTTTTCATGGCCATTGGTATGTCCCCTTTCTCTTTATTTGTTTAAGCTAGTCATCCGATTCCTATTTGTTTTTTAGGCTTGATTTTTTCTAGCCCTATTGGTGCATTAGGGTTGATTAGTTCTCTGCACAATTCTTCGAATTCTCGACTTATTGAGGTCTTATCCTCTCGGGTTTTATGTATGGTAACCTCGGTGGGTTTTCCCTCACTATCCTGTCTGACCAACTTGATTGTTCTAACATTATCGTCATAAATGTGGGCCTCGACATTATTTGTTGAGGCCAGGAAGGGTTTCTGATCTGCATGCACCACTTCTACACAATTACTATCATTCCAAAATAATAACAATTGATGCAAAGACGAAGAGGCACACTAGTTCGAGTGTATCCAATCTCTTCCTAATAGTGCATTATAATTGGGAGAGGTATCGACTACAAAGAAAGCTGTCACCTGAGTTCAACTCCCTACTTATAGCTCGAGTGGGAGGATTCCTTTGGTTCGGGTAGCATTCCTTGAGAAACCATAGATAAATCATTTATTGGTACTAGGTCACTATTAACCTTTGATAGTTTTCTCATCATGGACAGGGGAAGTATATTTACAGCCGCCCCATTGTCGATTAGTACCCTATTCACAGGTCAACCCTCCATATGTACCTTTATGTATAAAGGTTTTAAATGTTGGGTCATGTTTCTAGAGGGTTTATTAAAGATAAGCTTACCTTTATCCTCCTCCATATTTGTTCTTGGCCCATCTTCCATCAACGTGTTGTCCTAGAGCTCTATGGCCGCCGGTTTCTCTAAGATAATGTCTCAAAGCTCTTTTTTCCACCTTAGAAACTTGGTCTTGCTGGGCTTTAAACTCGACAGGTAGTGTGAGTATCATGTTGCAGTCAACTACCCTCTCAAGATGACTGCCAAAACAAATATCGATCATTAGCCCTTGTCACCAGGGAGGTTGTCTGTAATTGATTATGAAGGTGTGAAGGACTCCGCGAATAGCCCCTCTTTTTAAAATCCCCAAAATCATCATCGTCTAATGGTAGTTCTGCCATGTCTACCTAGATCATATGCTGTTGTTGTAGGTCCTTTCCTTCGTTAATCTGGATGACTAACAAGACATCTTGTAGCTTGTCCTGGTGGGCTAGGTGGAAGTGATTGTGCCTGCCAGCAGACAACATGCTTGAAGCTTTCTAGTGTACAAGCATGGGTATAACCCTGAGTTCCCTTCAATGAAAAGGAGTCAGAAAAGAAGATGGTTGAGGCAACAAGCTTTGGCTCAACAAGGGAACCTGAACCAAGTTCCAAGCCAAAAATTAAGATTGCAACAAGAGGCACAGGGAAGAGCCAGCCAACGTCGGATGGTCGAATGTGCCCAACCTGACTGCCAATTCAACACGTCATCTGAAGGCGAATCAAGCAGAAGAGAATACAATAAGTTAGAAAGGGGATGTTATCTCATACTTACTATCAATGACAATCAAGAGCCCAAGCCCATACACATGCTTATTGGTCGAAAACTAAGGCCTGTGGTTTAACTGTCTTCGAAGATTAGGATGCTTCTCGATGTGGCTTGTTTCCCAACTAAGGCTTGTTAACATATTGACCCATTTCTCTTTCCCATTTGTTGGGCCGCCAGTCCCTGGCTGGAAGGGCCTGAAGAGTACTTATTGATTTTGGGTATGCCTTCCTCTTCTAAGTAGGTTCTGCTGGTGTGGGGACTTCTAACTCCTTTTTCGTAGCCATAGCCATAAAATTGACAATTATTTTGCCACATCTGTCACAAAGGCAGAAGTCATTTTTTTTGTCATCTTTGTTGCTGAACTGTGGCTCCCATGTCTTTACATTGGAGTACTTAATTGGTGTTTTTCCTTGTTCGACCATATTTAAAGCTTTTTCTCACAATTGAAGACCTCGATTGCAGCCTTGCAAAATATATAACTTTAGTGAGACTGACATCCCTGCTCATTTTTTGATACATTCTTGCTCCCCTTTCTATTTTCAATTTATGGTTATCATATCGACATCCACTAACTTTGGAAAGGAGTTCATATCTACTTCTATTGCCTTAATTTTGTCAAAAAATAGAAGTAATTTCTTATGAATTATTTCTTGGATAACATTTCAAAATACTACACACTTGTTAGTCTGATGTGTAAATGAATTATGCCATTTGCAATAATCCTTTGCACATAACTCTTTGTGTGTGGGGATTTTTTTTCCAACTAATTTAATCTGCTTAGCTTCAAGCAACATATCAAATATTTGGTCAGTTTTGGTTAGGTCGAAGGAGTAGGTTTTTGTCGCCACTAGTGGCTTATTTGATTCCTAAGTTTGGGTATCATTTATAGCCAAAGCATCACATGTGAAGGGTCGATTTTCTACAAATTATGCTAGGTCGACCTCGTAGTTAAGGTCTTGATAGTAGGTCCTGTATGACAAAGTACGCCGTTGATTCTCCTCTTGGATAATGCTCTCATAACGGTCAAAAAAGGTCATTCTTTCGAACTTTTTTCTAAGTTCGAAGTCTAGCCCATCCTGGGCGAGTTTCACAAATTTGACCTCGGGTAATCCATTAAGGCACTTTGCCTTAGCTCATTTGAATATCATAATAAACTGCTTTGCCATTTCTCCTGGCTGTTATTTTAACCTAGCTAAGTCAACCATAGATACCCCAATATCCGCTTGAGCGAAGTGAGATTGAAATTTGTTTTCCATTTCTTCCCAACTTCGTATCAAGTTTGGTGGGAGGTTGGTGTACCAGGTAAAGGCTTGTCAGGTCAGGGAATTAGGAAATAACCTTAGTTTATAGTTCTAAGTTGGAGAATTCTCCACATTGTGTGGTGAATTGGTCAATGTGTTCCATAATCGTTTTACTATCTTCTCCTGAAAAAGTAGCAAAATCAGGTATTTTATGCCCTTGAGGGAATTCATAATCCATGTAGATTTACTCTAGGTAAGATTTTCTATATGTTGGACGTGTGGCCCGTTGAAGGTCGGGTCCATATAACTCCTCGATAACCCCTATAACTTGTTCTCGAGGGTTCTGGGGTATCCCTATGGGACCATACCATAAGGTTGCCTTGGGCCTGGGTAGGACCTCTGGTAATGCAGAGGTTAAGTGTGGCCTCCCATACCCATACCAATAAACTCCTCATCATTAGGGTTAGGATTTTCCCAATAGTTTGGTAGATCTTGCCTTCTGTTATGTGGCCGACTTGCCCCGTCATATCCATATCCATTGGTGTTTTATCCATGAAATTGATTTTCCCAATAGTTAGGTGGGTCTTGCCTTCTAGGAGACGGAGGCCCTGGACCTGAGTGCTTGTGTGAATTAGCATTATGCCCAAATCGGTCATTCCAATAGGGTCGTTGGGTATTGGGACCATAATATCCACTTCGACCATTATATTGGTCGTGCCCCTTGTTATAGGATCCCCATTGCTCTTGTTGAGGTGCTCTATTGGTTTCGAATATGGGGTTTTCGTGTATCTCGATTCCTTCTGGCTCTACTGGAACATTCTGCCTTGGGTGGTAACCTATAGGGCCTTGATTCCCCTGTCCTAGTCCTCTTATAGAAAGCCCGACTGACTCCTGTTGGACTAGCTTAGGGAAGACCTTAACTCAGGGTTCTTCAAGGTACCCGAGAGGTCTTCCGTGCCCCCCGAGTCTATTTGAGGACTCTGGGATGTCTATTCAGTTAGTCATTCCCCTTCCTCTAGTGCCTAGGTTCTGATTGACTTGGATGTTCTCTACCACAGGCTGAAGCACTTTTAGTAGGACATCGTCCAAGATACCTAGCATCATTTGAAAATCTTTCTTCATTCTCTCGATAAGGTCATCGAGTTTACTTTCGATATTGTGAGACAATTCACTTGTCTCATTACCATTCAAATTATTGGGTCATTTGTCTCTTTGAGGTGTCATTTATGGCTTCGAACACAAAACAAAGATTAAAACCTCCCACTGTGGTTGCCAATCTGTTGTTGGTCAACAAAAATTATTTTGTTATGGAATTGACACATGTATGTGTTTTTCCGATTCAGATTATCAAAAGGGATTTTGGGTTTGGTAATGCCTCTAGACCGAGGACTTTTACAACAAACAGTGCCACCCAAATTGACAGTAGAAAAGAACATTTTACTGAATTAAAAATACAGAGTACAATGCTGGTTACATAAATACCTTCGAACAACATAATAGCCACTGTCTATCCTTTGAAATGGGAAGACCTCGTTGAATCCGATTATTCGAATAAGACAGATTAGCTGATACTCTTCTCTTGGAAGAACTTCGTTGAATCTGGTTCTGCGAACAACTTAGACTAGCCAATGCCTTTCTCTTGGAAGAATTCCATTGAATTTGGTTCTGGAGTGTAGACGAATCGCCTGAGACAGGGGTTCAAATCACTACATGGCTGAACTACTGCTACGCTTAATCTAACGCTACTGCTACTGATAAGAAATGTTATTGATGATGATTGATTGTCTTTTTGTTCGTTGCTTCCTTATTTATTTATAAAGGTCTTTCCATGATGCCATAGTTTATTCCCCACATTCATTATCTAACCGTTTTTTAGTTTGAATCGTGGACCATCTTGCTTGTTGACTAGGTCATGCATTTCTTGGTGTGATGATGGTGGAACGCCTTATCCATTTCATCTTTTGCCCAATGTGGCTTGTTTCATTACCGCCTGTCGTACTGATACTTAACTCCACGAGTCTTCTATTGAATGACGGATTTCAAAATATGTGCTAACACAAGCCCTAAATCAAAAGAAGTCATTTAACCCCTCAGATCCTATACACCAAGAATAGTGATACCACAAACTTTAAGAGAAGAAACAATTTCTATAAAAAAAGAAAACATATAAGAAGGGGACAAGCCATCCCTAAAAGGAGATGAAAAATAAAATTTTGCGTTAAGACTATGGTACAGTGAAGATAGCCAACAAAACGAAAGATCATAAAAACTCTTTATGTTCCTTGAACTCTTGAAAATTGAATTTCCCACAAAAAAACTTCAGAATTCAAATTGGGTTTCATGTAAGTTCTCAAAAAAAGAAAAAGAAAAATTGAATTGATCTTTGATTAAGAAGAAAGGAGTAATTACCACGCCATTTAAGGCAGAGATTCGAAGACGAAAGTCATTGGAGACAAAATTTCTAGAGCACATGGATAAACGGGAAACTAGGGCCAAAGAAGATGATGACAATGGGGAAAAAACCAAAGAAGCCATATTCGTCTCTGGATCAAAATCGAAGCCCCAACTTAAATTAGGGTTTTGGTTTAACTTGATTCATCTTCAACAAACATTTGGAGCTTCTATGGTGGTATTCTTCCTATACTGTTGGCGAGATAAGGGAACCAAGGATGCATACTGCCTATAAGGGTTTCCTCCTTGGTAAGAAGAGGGTGGAAAGGGTAATCTGATGAGATCGTGTGACAAGAAGTGTAGCCTCCACTTGGATTTGATGTTGAATAAAAAAATAATAAACTCTTAAGGGAGGTCCGTCCCTAGGGGTGGGCATCGGCTGGGCTCGGGCTCAACCCTCAAATTATAGACCGGGCTCGGGCCGGGGCTTGGGCTCGTAGGGGTGAGATCGGGTTGGGGTTTGGGCCCGACCCTCATTAATTGATCGGGCCTCGGGCTAGCCCATGAATTTAAAAAAATGTTGAGATGTAGGTTTGAACTCTAGACCTATCTAAGGTTCAAAATTTCAATTTTGATGGATTATTCATC
>JAOXJP010217041.1:0-11774 GCA_025762735.1 Platanus orientalis
CCCCAAGGATGACCTGATATTCTCTGCGACGTCTCCTCTGCGAAGCACCAGGGCTAAGGCATAGGGGAAATCAATTCACTTTTGCAGTTGTCACTTCACCCCCCAAAAAGTGAATTGAATCTCCCTCTGTGTCTCAGCTCCCGCGCGCCGCAGCGGGGAGCAGTGCAGAGGATATCGCCCATTGGATGCGTAGGAAGTAGGGTGTTTTACCCCCCCCCCCCCCCGCCCAATAAATGCTTCTGAGAAAACCCCAGTCCGTATTGAGCTTTCTAGCTAAAGTCTTCAAAGCATTGAATAACGCTTTCAGAGATCGACGGGCCACGAGTTTAGATCCTGTCCTGTTAGGACCTGTTGATAACCAAAGTACACGGTTTGGCATAAAAAGATGTGCACAATTTATGCCAAACCATTTTTTTATGCCAAACCGTGCACTGTGGTTGTGGACAGGTCCTAACAGGACAACTAACAGGACTGTGCGGCTGAAATCCCCCGTTTCCCTCCACTTCTTCAAAAGATGCATAAAGATTTTAAGAGAAAATGGATAGCTAAATTCAACTGCCTTCCTTTTTTTCAGGGGTTTAGACCTGTCATTTTCATTTCATTGGTTTGTTTCTTCTCTTTAAACTATTATTACTTCCCTCCCAGGGCTTCTACTAAGATTTATAATCTGCTTCTTTCTTCTTTCATCACGTTTACTATTTTACTCTCAATTGTGCCTACTTTCTCATTTGTTCCTTGGCCTTCTTCTTCTTCTTCTCTCTTTTTGTTTGTCTGTTTGTCTGTCTGTGTGTTATGAACAGGTTACATAAAGAATAGCAAGGGGATTCTGGGCTAATAATTTGAGGTAACAATAGTGTTATACTTTGGAATTCTGTGAAAGTTCTTTCTTTTATTATCATTGTTAACCTTTCATATGTAAAAACTGTTTTCTTTTTTAACCCTACTTTCATATAGATAACTCCTAGCTTTAGTTACAAAAAAGAAGAAGAAGCTTAAGAAGTAATAAATTAGTTAATTAAAAGAAAGAAAAGTCGTAGGAAGCTAGGTAGGACCATAATGAACTGCAAGTTATCAGCACTGGTTCTTAGTTCTAGAGAAGCACGCCATTTCAATTTTCAAATTCAGAATCCAATGGGGAATGGGTCGCTGCACCAGTGTAGCATTTTTTATATTAGAATGTCCATTAAAACGTCTGGTACAGACTTTCTGAAAATGCGGGGGTTGCATAACCGTTGTGATTCAATCCGATCGTTTTATCACCTCAGCTTCATGGAATGACCACTGGATTCGACCGCTCAGAATATATATTTTTTTCCAATTATTTGCTGTTTTTTTTTTTTCTTCTGGAATATTTGGCAAACTTTAGATGGAACGACATAGATGTAGAATGGTATTGGTCATCCATTCATATCCAAATTTGTATGGATATCATCTGTGGGATCCTCTCCCCCTGAATGTAAGCCACGTTTACAATTATAACTACCACAACCCATTCCTTGGTCGACCCATTGAAGAGCTTCTTCTGTTTTGTTTCTTGTTTTTGTTTTTTTTTTCCTCTTCTCTTTTAATGAGATTTGCCTGACCAAAACTCACATTCTTTTCTTTCTTGCTTCATCTTTTTGATAATTTTTCTCTTTTTTGGTAAACCAAAATTCCGAGAAATTTTTTTGGGAAATAAAATTCACTGGATTGATCACTTGATATTTAACTCCCTTAATTTTATCCCGAAAAAAAGGGAGCTCCTTTGCTTTATTAGTCAAATTGACAAATTTCATTGGGATGGAAGTATATGAGACTAGATTTTATGAGGCTGGATTTGGTAAGATAACTTGGAGAGTGGCTAAAGTTGAAATGATATCAGGGATGATACAGCAGCGCAGAAAAAGTGAAATACACTTTTGGGGATGCTTTTCACTTTTTGGCAGTGATGTGTTGGCCCTGATTTCATTCCAACTTTAGCCACTCTCTAAGTTGTCTTACTCAATCCGTTATCTTTATCGAAAAAAAGAAAGAAGATTTTATTCTCAATTTCTGTGGATTCTCCATAATCACCAGACCTTTTGCAGGCGTTTGGATTTTATACGCCGACCCCGAGGCTTTATTTATTTTTAGGATAAAATTTTGCAGCAGGAGAGAGCTGCCTTTAAAAATGCATCGTAAGACTTATTAATGTTAATAGCAGATGATCCGTACACTGCCCCTAACGTGCAGGTAAACACGCGATCCATTCTTAGGGGGAACAGCTATCGAAGTAACTAACCACAGTAAGAAAAGGCAAAAGCAGTGTCAGTATTACTGTTCTCTGTTGATGATTGATCCCTAAAGCCTGTAAACTTAGGTGGGTTCATTGAATCGTTCTTGACTGATTTCGACACCATCTAAGCTTTCCGGGTTTGTCGCTACAACTGCAGAAATTTCGTGCTTGGCCATTAACAAACGTTCAAACTTCTTACTGTTTGTTCACTGTTACCTTCCTGCGTCCTCAACTGTTTATTCTTCTGACGTGCTCTTTTTCAGCCTCAGAAGCTTCACTTTTTTATACCTGCTGCAACAATTGAAGCGGTGGATTTCATGAGTAAATGACGCTTGCAGGTGAGTAAAACCACTTTTTCTTTCTTTTTTTTTGGTTTGGCTTCTTGAAATTGCACCAAACTGTAGCATTCGTGATCGGGAGGGGCATTATTCTAGGGGTCCCACCAAGCAGATGCATGTTATTGTGTAAGATAAGATGTGATTGGATGATTCTAATCCCCTGTTTCTAAGGAAGCAATATTCTTTCTAAACATCCGAAGAATGGATTGATGTGATGTGATGGATGGAAATCTGCACAATCATTTATTTATTTTTGGTAATGAGAAATCTGCATGATAGGACCCACTAAAGATCAAATACTGCATGACCCTCTCTTCTATCAAAAGGCTAGTATTTCTAGAGAATACATTGTTTAATTTTAATATCTGTGTGGTTTAGTAGAAATCATTAATCAGGTGAGAAGTCTTTAAACTAGTTTACTACTGGTTCTTAAGAAAAACTCTATATATTACTGTTAACTGATAAGAGCGAATTAGTAGATTCCAATTGATTTTCGTGAAATGAAAGCAAGGCTAGTTGCCTAATTGTAGTTGTGAGAGAACGGAGGACAAAGATGGGACTGTCACATTGGGATTTTTCCACAACGTCGTTTTACTCTCTCTCTCTCTCTCTCTACATTTCTAAAGATAAAGATAACCCTGTGAATGTTGTGTGTGACTGTGAGTGGGTGGGAGGTTGATAACCATGATGCAGTTCATAACATGGTTAATCTCATCCAACTAACATAGATTTGATCAATATCTCAAAGGGATATGTCTACCTCCAATATAGAATATTTAAAATTGTAATACATCTCTAAAATCCTTAGCAATCTCTATCGAATTGTAACTTTCATCTGCAAGATATTCTCTATGTAACTTAGAAAACATTTGAATCTAGGATAAGAATGCATGTGCATTTGTCACTGAATTTTAACTTTTAGGTTTCATGGGCATATAATCCTCTGTTGGGAATGCAAAAAGTCCCACATCGGCTAGAAACGGGGTTAGTTTTGGGTTAATAAGAATTTAGACTACTTCTCTTAATAGTTGACCTTTTGAGATGGAACCCCATGTTCTTAATAAGTGGTATCAGAGCTAAACTCTGAAGGAGCCAAGTGTATGTCATATGACGAATCCCCAAATGGTGGCCGGATAAAAAAATGTGAAGGTGGTGGGCCCCTCTTGTTGCTCGTGAGTGATGAATTTTTCATGAAAAGCCCACGAGATGGAAGATCCATGGTAATACGGTGGCCTCTGACGCAGTGGATTATCTCAATGGAGTGTGATCTCCCTAGTGTGAGGGAGATGTGGATGGAAAGATATTTGCTTGAGGGAGGGCCAGATGAACCTCGTGGGTCTTGTTCAAGGGAGGGATTGTTGGGAATGCAAAAAGTCCCACATCGGCTAAAAATGGGGTTAGTTTTGAGTTAATAAGGACTAGGGCTACTCCTCTTAATAGGTTGACCTTTTAAGATGAAACCCCATGTTCTTAACATCCTCCATAAGCTCCACTCAAGCCTAGACTTGAAGAGAAAAGTCAACGTATTTCCAATGTTCTAAGGGAGAAAGTGACCCAACTGCATGGTGAAATTAGATGTGCAAAATAGACACAGCTGTAATATAGAACCAATGTCTCCTAGCGAGGAAGGATTTCTATATATGTAAGTGCTCCTCAACCTTGCTTGACACATTTTTGGGAGATTGACCCCTTGTTAGCATAACAAAGAACAATACCGGGGTGGGAGAGTGGCCCCATGTTGGGATACTAGAACCATACAATCTCATAGAGAGGTTGGGCTGGGCTGTTACAATTGGTATTAGAACCAAATTCTGCTTTGCGGTATACACACAAGGACGTGTGGCCCTGTAATGGTGGTGGATTATTTTATCTCACATCGCCTAGTGAGAAAGAATTTTGTTCTTATATGTAAACATTCTTTAACCTTTTTTGACGCCTTTTCGGGAGAGTGGCCCCTTGTTGGGACGTTTCATGAACAAAACTAGGGCGGGAGATTGGCTCCATGTTGGGATGTCCAGAACCAGATAATATCATGAAAATGTTATATCAGGTAGTTACAATTGGTATCAAGGTTGGGTTTTGCTTTGTGGCGTGCATACAGAGACATGTGACCCTCTAAGGGGGTGGATTGTAATATCCCACATCGCTTAGTGAGGAAGGATTTCTATACTATATGTAAGTACTTCTCAATAACCTTGCCTACAGTGTTTTCAGAAGAGTAGCCCCTTGTTGGGACAGCCAAAGAACAAAACAGGGGTGGGAGAGTGGCATCATGTTGGGACACCTAGAACCAGACAATATCATGCCAAGGTTAGGCTGAGCCATTACAGCAACATCCATATCTTTTTATGCGCATCTATTTTTTATTACATAAGAAGGTTTAATTAAAATTCCTGTGATAAAATTTTTATGTAAACCAGAAAAACATAATTACAAACTATAAACATAACGTACTCTTATTAAAATAAAATTAGTAGTTTGACTTATTCACTTTGTCTCATTGAAATTTGCAGACATGGAATTAGTTGGCTAAAATGAAATCCACTTAATTGAAGTCACTGAGATGAAACTGAGAAACGATGTTCTGTCCAGGTGTACCTTTGCCTCCTCATAGGGGGTGTGGGACCCATGCCCTTTTTGTGTGGGGCCCACACACCCGTGTGAGGGGGCGAACAATACATCTTGGGAAGAATATCCTTTTGGAATGAAATTTGTTGCTTAGATCAACTTCTTGAGGTCCCTGAAATTCGAGTGAACGAATTAATTTTCATATGTATACTCCTCTATCAAAGACATCAATTTGATGAAGCCCAAAACTTTGTTTTTGTCTTCTTTTTTAACTGTTGCAATAATGGGGGAGCAAAGATTAGCCAGATTTTATCCAAGTCAAGATTTGTTAGGTCCAATTTGAATGGTCCATATAGATCTCCATTAGCATAGGGTCAGCCTATTCATGGCTAGGTTGGTTGGATTGAGATCACTTGGTTTGGTTATATTTAGTTGGATTTACTGAATGAAACCCCAACCTTGCCTCTACCACCTTCTTTCAAACCACTACAATCAATTAATTAAGAATTGGTTAATCTTGATCCATATAGGGATCAGCGAGGTCTGATCAAATTGATCATATAGACTAGCATCAGCATAGGGTCGTCCAATTCATGGACAAGATTGGTTGATTGGTATCAATTGAATTGGTCATGATTATTCAGATTGACCATGGATAAACCAAAACATCAATAATCCACATCTGGATTATTCAATTCCGTCTGATCTAAGATTGGGATAAGTTATGTCCAATATGAACCTCAATTCCAATCTTCCAAACCATGGTTGGAATTCTTATTTTGCTAGAGAATTCTGATGAAAAAATAAATTCAGGTCTATTTCTTGAGACTTTGGTTGCCTACATTAAACTCTAAATCAATAGGTCGATCATGCTCATTCTTTGAAATGAGGAATAGGAAAATAACCCCTTTTCCCTAAGAACTTCAAATCAATAGAAATTGTTATATATATTTTTTATTTGATTTCTGCAGTGGATTTGGTTATTATATTTCCACCCTTCCCGTTATATATCTAAATGGTGAAAATGCCAATTTTATTGCCTAATTCTATCAATGCTCTCCTCTTTCAAGAATCCAAATGCATAATAACTACAGTATGCTACTAGGGAGATTTGACCCCTGCCCTCTCTTGAGATTGTCATGCTACAGCCACCCATGGTGTGGGCATTGGCATTTAAGTTATTTCTAACTTATTTAAATTATATATAAATAGATAAATTACAATTATAATGTAAGTTGTAATATTACAAAATAAACTTATAATTTCTACCCTATCTATTAAGTATAATATCTCTAAAGAAATGACATCCAATAGTTCCTACACAACCATCTCTATGGTAATACCTAATCAATTTTAAATGCATATAACTACATAGGCTTCCAATCTGCATTTTTATCAATATGTAGTTAGGAAGGGGCCAAACGACCTCTGAAATCAAATATAACTTGAACAAATTCAATAATATACTATGAACATAGAATACATTTAAAAATTTAACATCTTGAAAATATTAAATCATAAAATATATAAACTCACTGGTATTAGTCTTCAAACTTCCCAACCGATGCATCTTTGTCTGCTGTGTTCTCATCGCCATCCAAAGCAACTAAGTAATCGTGATACTAAACTTTTACCATGTAAAGGCATGAAAAGGAAAATTTATTAATTTTAGCACGAGATGGTCTAGCTACAGTACCTTCTCAGCTACAACTTGTACTAAGTAGTGATGAACCTAAACTTAAAATCAACGCTGAACTCAGGTACTCAAGTTGCCTCAAAAGGATCCATAATCTATTTACTGTGCATTTCAAGGTCTAACCAATGGTTATATGCAGTTTAATCTCATAGAATTACAGAATTCATCCCACATAGTGTTGTTGGCTGCCACAACAAATTACCCACAATTTCCTTGTAACCCACATAACGAAGCAATTTTTTTTCTTTCCAAAAGCTACTGCAAATAGAGAGTGATTTTGTGAGGAAATATTCAAAACTAAGGTCAATAACATTGTAGAGCCTTTTCATGATTTATATCACTTACTTTGCTCGGGTACTTGGGTCCTATATCTATTTCCGTTACTTGACTTTGCAAGTATTGACAGAAAGTGAAATTATCTTCTTTTATCTGTATATAAGAAAGTAAAATTTAAAAAATAAGAAAAATTATAAAATACACTTAATAAATGTAAAGGTTACCAATCTAGGTAAAGTAAAATTAGTAATCTTTGATTCTTTGTTAGCTGGGTGTTAAGTTTGTTTTCTTACAACTATTCAAGTGTGTCCATACAACTAGTCAGACTGTTCAAAGAGTGAGTGATTCTTAATTCAAACAAGTATAAAGAGTTTGTTCCCCATAAATAAGTTCTTTAGAAATTTCATTCGATCTCCTAGTCCTTGCATGTGGGTTAATACTGTATTAATACTGCTGCTGTATAACTCATACTGTACATTGTATCTTTTTCCCTTTATACAAGTTTACTTATAAAAAATATTGTACACATACATACTGCTGTTCTTCGTCTGCTATCTTGGCAGTAAGACTGTCACTACTCAGTCTTGGTGGTGAGAAGCCCACTCTTTCAAGCCACTAATTAAAGTAGAACTCAAAAATTTGAGATTGTTGTGGTGCTTATTTATAGGTACAAAGTGCTACTCGAACTTTTGTCTTAGTGCTGTTGAGCTTGTTTTTCATATCTTTATCCAACCATTATTCTCATGGGCCGATAATCTTAACATCTTCCCTGGGGTCTTCTTCATTTCCTTCAACAACCAGTCATCCAAACGATCCTATAGAAAATAGTGGCTAACACAAAATGGAGGCATGAGTCCCAACCATTGTTCAACCTTCTTGTTGCTAAGATCAGGCCCAACGTTGTAAGTTATGAACAAAGAAGAATCATTTGGTATTTTCTTCTCCAACCTATTTTTTATTCTTTGAGTGAATTTGGCAAAAAGTACTTCATTTCCGTTCACATCCTAATGAAGTAATGATGATATCATTTGGCTTAGAAAATGAATAGCAACTGATTGTAGCTCAATAATTTCAAATACAAAGGTTTTTTACTATGTGATGCAGCCCCGAAGTGGCACGGCACATGCACTTGATGCAGGAGTGGAATGGTGGTTTACTTAAAGGAAAACCACGAAAGACTCAGCAATTTTAAAGAAGAAACGACACAAAACTTCAATGGTGGTGGAACATTCCTCAACGCCCAGAAGCCAAAAAGCCCAAATATAAATTATATAAAATTATCAAGTCTCTTACGTAATATGGTAATCCCCTTATAAGGAGAATGGAGGGGGGAATCTTCCTACAAAATCCACTAACTAAGCATTGAATGCCTTATATATATATATATATAAAACACAACAACATTTCCCAAATAGCTAGAAAAACAAAAAAGAGCCTTCCCTGTGTAGCCAATTCCCCTTTCCAACAATCCTTCTCTTCCCAAGATAACTAAATCAAAAGATTCTAGAAGTGCACAAAAAAAACTAAGAGTTCTTGATGACTTCTTCACCAAATTCCACTAAAGTTGGTTGCATGGGTCAACACATGAACCAAAACCTGGTCCAATAGGCCAACTATCAATCTGATAACTAACTTGCTGGCCTACAGTAGTTGCTTTGGGTGGGATAAAAACTCACCCTTGAGTTTTGATGTTGCTCATCCATGCAATCAACTACAACTTACATTGTATTTTCCTTTTTTATTTTAATCTTCCATGTTTCATTTGATTCGTGAGATTTATCGCTTTCAACCCACCATTCGCCTTTTGAATCTTCTCATCAACTTGTTTTTCTCTCAAATTGGCAATAACGTGCTATAGCTCCATAATAAAGATAAAATCATTTTGATCCCAAATTTTGTTGAAAGAAAACAACAAATTGGTTTCTCTTATCTCCATTTTCATTGACTAGCTTTTCTTCTTCATACTTGATAAGAGATGAGCTCGTCAATTCATCTTTTTCAAACATTGATGATTGAAATTCTTGTTCTTCAACAAACACCCAATCTTCAGGTTACATATATTCATAAAAAATTGGTGGTAATTCCCAATTCCCAATTTCTTGTTTCTACATTGTGAGTAAATATTTTTTTTCATCTCATCCATATTTTGCCCCAGTAGTCAGCTCTTGATGTAAAGGGCGATCATGAAAAGGGGGTTCGATAATTTTTTCTAACTCATAATTGTCAACATCATGGGTGGGAGTTTTGATTTATTTAATGTGCTGGATAAGCATCTATATTATTTTTTCTTACTGATTAGCAATAATGGTGCCTTCTGTAGTGGAATTTCTTCTATATTCCCAGTATCACGAAATCATGACAAAGAAATAAGCTTCAACTGAGCTTTGATACCAATTGATGCAGCTTGGAAGCGATGGCGCAAATTGAACGTGGCACGACATGTGCACTTGATTATGGTAGTAGGATTGTGGTTTAGTTGGAAGGAAAACTACAAAAGACTTAACTATTTTAAAGTTAAGAAATGACACAAAACTTGATAATGGAAAAATCCTCAATGCCCAAAGCTAAGATATCAAAGATAATTTTTATAAAATTTCAAATCTTTTCTTGCATGATATGGTAATCCCCTTATATAGATAATGGAGGGGAATTATCTATACATAACCCACTAACTAAGCATTAAAGGCTTTTACGAAAAAAAAAAAAGGGAAAGAAAGAAAATACATCTTTTCCCATGACAAACTTCCTCCATTTCCAACTAAAATTTTCATTCCAACGTAACAAGTTCCTAAGACAACTACCATCATGTTCCCAAGAATTAATTTCACTTTCAAATAACCCCTTTGATTAACATGTTTTCCTAAGAAAATTTATTGTTTCTCCACCATAATCCACTAAATAATTGTATGGGCCAACCCATAAACCAAACCATATGTCTATGAGAACCAAATCCGGCCTGCATCAGTGGCTCTAGGTGGGAGAAAACACATCTTCAAGTTTCTTTGATGTATTTTTTATACGTCTCTCATGAATAAAAAACACAAACCATTAATACACTTACAAATTATTTTGAGACGATATTGATATGCTTGGTATAAAAGTCCGCTAATGTTTGTATCTTCAGACATTGCTGGCCCTAAGCTTGGATAAAGGAGAAGAGTTAGCGTCTAGTTGAGAATCAACTATAAAAACCCACTCAAACCATTTAAACATCTATATTCTTGGTATAGCTTGATATAAAGATATCATTATTCATGCGGTAGACAACACCAATCATAATAAAATTGTAAGAGAAATCCAAGACATCAATTCCCTTAATCAGAATTGAAAGGATGTTAACATCATCGGGAATATACTTCATAAAAATTAGAGATTTTCTCCAATCAACAAGAGTCTCATTATGCTTGTTGATGTGAATAGCCATTCCATATTTTATTCGATTATGTGCTCCATATTTTCATAGTTATCATTGTAGATATACTATATCAGTGCTTCATATTACAAATTAGAAAGATTCTTAGAGTCTATTACAATTTCTTCAATCTTATAACTTGTTGGCAGGTTAAACTTTGCATAGTAAATCACAAATATCTCACTCCAGAAAAATTGAAATCACTTTTTTTTTTGCTAGAAATTAGAAAGATAGAGATTTCCAACGGTATATATCTTGTCCAATGACATCTCACAATAAGTTACATAATAAAATAAAAAGATGAATGTATATTTGGAAAATTAACAATGAGAGAACTTGGATATTGCAAGAGGAAAACTTGTTATAATACCACTTAATGCAGCCCAAAAGCGGCATGACACATGTACTTGAAGCAGGAATGGAATGGTGGTTTACTTTAGAGGAAAACCACCAAAGACTTGGTCGTTTTAAAGAAGAAACGACACAAAACTTCAATGATAGTGGAATCCTCAATGCAAAAAAGCTAAAAGGGCAATCCCAGTGCATGAGGCTCCCGCCATTGTGGGGTCTGGGGAGGGTAAGATGTATGCAACCTTACCCCTGCAAGCAGAGAGGCTGTTTCCGTCCTCAATGCAAAAAAACTAAAAATCGTAAATATAAATTATAAAATTTTCAAGTCTTTTTCTTACATAATATGGTAATCCCCTTATATATATAATGGAGGGGGGAATCTTCCTACAAAATCCACTAAGCATTGAATGCTTTATGCAAAAAACCAAAAAAAAAAAAAAAAAAACCCATGTAGCTAGAAAAATAAAAGAGAGCATTCCCTATGTAGCTAACTCCCCTTTCCAATAATCCTTCTCTTCATAAGATAGCTAAGTTAAAAAATTATAGAAGTGAACAAAAAACTAAGGGTTCTTGATGACTTCTCCACCAAATTCCATTACAGTTGGTTGCATGGGTTAACCCATGAAATGAAACCCAGTCCAATGGGCCCATCATTAATCCCAGAACTAACCCAGCTGTGGGCATCGGGGCCCACTTCTTCTTGAAGGTCACTAACCCCTGTTGTGTGAGGGTCAGGCTCTGTTTTGAGTCGCCACCAACTCGGGGTTTAATTAACAGAGTTGGACGTCGATTCTCATCTTCGGAGAAGAGGAGAGGTCTAGACTTGAAAGTCTAGGGTTTTAATTCCTAATACTGGTCTACAATCCTAAGATTGAAGGT
>JAOXJP010217052.1:0-11773 GCA_025762735.1 Platanus orientalis
CCCCTAACCTCTGCCCGTGTCTGCTGATGGTCAAGCGGACGGAAACATCAGCACTGAAAGTGATTTTCACTTTTTGGAGGTGTGTGTAAATCACTTCTGACGTTGATGTGGCCACCCTTTGACCTAGGTGTTTGCCGATGCAGAGCATCGAAAAGCCTGGCTGGTTAACTTGAGGTAAGAGTCGAATAAGTTGGAATGGAATTTCTAAAGATATACTTCTAGCTTTCCAAACTAATAATCCAATTGAGAGTCACAATGTAATGAAGGACATCTTGGACATCTTTTTTAAGAAAATTTGGTTGATTCATCCAAGACTTTGAACCACTCAAAGAAGGAAGAACAATTAATGACCTGAGTTCTAAAGATATGGGGGATCCAAACCAAACTTTTGCAAGATTGGGACAAGTGCTGAAAATGGAATGTCATAATGACCATTTAATGCTTTCCAAAGATCAGCGTATTCAGAGTTATGTTTTCAAAATTTGCTTTCGAAATGTTTAGTCTCACATCGGTTGGGAATGAAAAGAAACTCCTCTCTATAAAACCTAACACTCCCACTACCTTGTATATTTTGAGAGCCCTCTCTCTCTTGTTGGCGCAAGGTACCAAGGTGCGATGGCATCTTACACACATGCACATGTATGGGCATGGGTGCAGGAAAGGGTTTGGGCACTTAAGGCGTAGTTCACACTTCACACGTGCACATCGTTGCGAGTCGTATTAGAGTTGCAATATTCTTTTTCAACGGTCCAAATAAAATCTTGGGTTGTTCGTGAAGAGAATAAACTGCGAATAAAACCAAGACTATGAGTGTTACAGTTATCTTGGATGGGCTTTTTACAGTTACTTTCTAAAAGTACACATTCGCATATGCAGTGATCCAATCTTACATGTTTGCGATCACAAGTCCTTGTCCTTAAACTGAAATCATCTTCTTTGAGTTCTTAGAGGTTTAATGAATGTGAGAATACTCATAGAATAGAAGCTAAAATTTAGAATCCTTAATTTTGAGAATATGGAGAGAAGAAAGAGTGTTGGAACATGTGATATATAGGCTTACAAGGCAAAGCAAAGAAAGTAACTGTAAAAGGCCCGTCCAAGATTTTTTAAAAATTCACCTACTGGCTGCCCATCTACAAAATTAATTACATATTTTCTCCTTCCCTCATTCTAGCTTTATCCTTGCATATTATAAGGTCCTGTCCCCTTCTTGCAGGCACACCTGACGCATCCATCTATCAAAAAAATAAAAGAGTTATCATTAGTTCTCAATAGGATAAACTGAACTTCAATCCGTGAAAGACAATAAATGATAATCAATTTCAATATATATTATTAGAACCATTGACTTTCAAACATGTGTGCACTTAAATTCAAACATGGGGATTTGTTTTCCTAATCTAGGAAGCTATTCATTATTAATAGACAAAAAAAAAAAAAAAAAAAACTTAATGAAGAAATAAATAAAAAAATAATTCACAACTGCTTTATGGAGTACACAATATAGCATGTAATCAACCTTGGGGAAAAGGGGGTTGGGTTATCAAAAAAGAAATGAGTTAGCATACTATGTCATGTTAATTCTTAAACAGTGGAATCAAATTTTGAACCTTCAATTAAAACAAAGAGTGACTATATTGGATTCAACCCAATGTCAAGATACCTTGGCTGGAGCATAAACTCCATTCCATTTGGAATTTTTATTTTTTTATTTTTTTTAAGAAACCTTTGTAGTTGCTGCCCAAAAAATTTCCAGCAACCCAACCATGGTCAAATATCAAGTTTGTGATATACTTTATGCCAAATTAGATTGTAGTACATTAGGACTACCAATGAGAGTAATCTTGCGCCATTATCTTATTAGTACTACATGTTTGGAAGTAACTTAATATTATTTGCATGGGAGCTCCTTGAACTTCTCTTTAGTTTTATACCTTTATGTTGATATGCAAGACTTTAATGCATATTCGTTCTAATTGTCAGCTTGCTATTATTTTATTGGACAAGTGGTATTCTTATGGAATGCTTAAAAGTGCTTGACCCTTCTTTCTCATCAAAGGACTAGTGTACCTCAATGTTGCCATGGAATTATTATTGTAGAGTGTATTGTAACATACTGGAAGAAGTAGTTATACAGGAAAAACAGGATTAAGCTGATAGAATGTTTAGTTAGAAGCTCATGGCACCAGATAGGAGAAAACCATCACATCTTCCAAATCGTGCACTAGAAGTTGCATCTCTATTTAAAGATTATCAGAAATTCGGGTTTCCTAGGACCTTTTTTAATGGTGGTACTTTTTAACCGATCCCATTGTTCTTTCTGGATCTATTCGAATAGAATGGTCGTTTTCTATCACTCTTTCCCACTATTATCATATGTTATGAATCATCTTTTCTGTAATTCATGATGTAAGTTTTTTCTCATTTCTACACTCTTCTGACAATGAGGTAAGTATCTACAAAACATGCGCTGTTAACCAATCATATTGTAGTTACGTGGATTTACTAATATGCAATGAGTATTCCCAATCTTTCTCAATAACATCAAATGCTATGCACCGGCATCTTAACATGTACTCCATGTTACTTAGTAAAGAGAGCATGAGACACTATACTACCTTTCTTAGATTAGCAATTGGATTGGATAGTTAATAGCATGGTCTATTTTTCTATTATTTTATTTTAATTGGCTTCCTTCACTCAATCATTAGATGGTTATGACCATTTCTGGACTGATTGCAAAGAAAGAACCAGTAAACAGAAAGGAAAAGATGAAGGAACAAAATCTAGGAAAGTATTATGAAGATTGGAGGTCTCATGATCCTGACATCATCGTTTTTCTTTGGCATGCAAATACTTATATATAATGTGGAGCTTTCTTTCTAGAGAAGGTCCCACACAAAGAAATCTATCAAATGACATTTTAATATGTTTTGCCACAACACTTGTAGACCATAAACACCAAATCAAAATTGGTAGCAAACTTGAAGGACTTATTTGATCTACATAAGATAGAAAGCAAGAACTTGATCATAACATGACCAATGCACATTTATCCTCTCTAATCTCAAGAACTATTTGACCCACCTTCATCATCTATGGAATTGAGTAAAGGGACTTCTTCTATTTGACGAAACTATGGAGGTGAATCAACGATCGCACCAACCACGTCATCCACTTCCCAATTGGCAGAGTCACTATCATCCTCTTCATTGATGATTATTTGTTGATTGCCACATGGTTCAGTGTTTAATAATCCATCATCTTCATAACCCAAATCAAATAGGTCTCGAGGCTTGGTCTTTATGACTATATGCCAATTTGGGTCGGTTGGATCTTTCACGTGGAAAACTTGCTTCGCTTAGGATGCCAACACATACGGTTCATCTTCTATTTCCTGGCCTGCAAACAACAAACACTTGAAGTTCACAAACATGAACCCTAATTCATCAGTCTTAATCCCTCTTCCTTGTGACCTAAAATCGACCCAGTCACACTTGAACAATACAAACTTCATGTTTTCTAAATATATCAACTCTGTTATGTTCGTTAAATGACCATAATAAGTTATTTCTCTAACAACCGGTCTTTTGTCCGTACTACTTGTGTAGCTCCTGGTCGTCATAGTAATGGGCACGCCACAATTCTGTGTTTTACACCTTTGGTCCTTTTTAATAATTCAGAATTTATATTAGTTAATGTTATCAGTTGTGAATCTTTTTGCCATGTTTTGAGGTCCTCTAGCGAGCACCTCAATTCTTTCTGAAAATGATCTACTCATTCTTTGTAACATTTCAACCTATTTAGATTAATGATAATTAAGTTTGTTGTATTGTTAGAGTTTGAGTAGACATTATCACATCCATTTTGCATTTATTTATGCATTTTACACATAAATATATGAGATTTCTCAATATTTATTCTTATGCTTTAAGTGGTGTATTAATGCATATTTTATTTTGTAAGAATTTTAAAATCAACCATCCAATCATGTGGTACCCAAATCTAAGAGAGAAACCCACAGCTCCAAATTTGAAAAAAAATCTGAACAGAGAAATTTGAGTCAGTTTTGATATTTTGGCCATAACTGTTTACCCCAATGTTAGATTAAGGTGAAATTTATGGATCTGGAAAGAAGATTTAAAGGTTGACAACTTTGTATTTCATGAAGTAGAGAAAATTTAGATGTTTGATAGGTCAAAATCGAGTTGGAAGTTAACTTAATTATTGGTGACGGGTTTTGACAGATTCAGTCTCCAATTTTCCTTGTTTTTTCCTTTTTTATAGAAACCCTAAAAATATAAAAAGGAACAAGGGGCTACATCTTGAGATATCATCTTCTATCTTAACTTTTCTTCATTTTCTCCTCAGTTTTTTATTTTATTTGAGTTATGAGTTTCTAAATCTTTTGCTAAGGCTAGGAGTGAAGTTACAACATTTGTTTAGTATTTGCTAAATGATTTTATATTGTTTTAATGTAAGTTTTTATATCTTTGATTGACTTTATTATTTAGAAAAATATTTGTTCTGTATAATTCATTGATTCACCATAAACTTTGGGTACGGTGAATGCTTAGAATTCCTTGTGAATCAAATAATTAGTTTTGTCCTGTATCAAGTCAATCAATTTTATGAATCTATCTTTTGAGAATTTCTTTTAGAAAATTTGTTCATCATTCAATTGAATCATCCTTTGTATGTATTTCAATTGAGTTATAAATTTGAATAGTTGGTAAGTACCATAGATTTGTTATGAGCAGATCTTTGAACCTTAATGTTTACAAAATAGTATTTTCAACAAAATCAATTTTTCGGGATCAAGACCTCATAACCAATTCTGTTCATTTTACTTCCACCATTAATCTTTTCTAAAGATCACCTATTCTCTGTGGATCGACCTCGGACTCACTGAGTAAATATTATTTCACGACATCCTGCACTTGGGAGCATTATAAAAGTCGTAATAAGAGACTACATTTAATTTGGGAGAGACATGATTTGATTGGACATAAAAATTTGGATCTAATGATATTTAATAAAGAGTTTATCAAATGATTTAAAAAAATACAATAATATGGTAAACAATAGTTAATGCTCCTAAAAATCACTTAGAAAAAATAAAAGGTTTAAACAATAGTTAAATAATTATATTGAAAGTCATTAAGAATATTGTATTGTGAAAAGACATATTTGTGAAAAATCTAGATAGAAAGACATCAATACTTTATCTTATCTTTCAGGGTTAAGCTATAACATGTTACAATGCATTATTATTGCATTTAGTGATTTTACAAGTTATAATTATTAAAATGAATGATTTCTAAAAGGTAAATTAGATTAGGAAAATTAGGTCATACAACCTATAGAAAAGATTCCCATAAGGACCCTACACCCTTAAGGCTCTTTAATTCCTTAAAAGCCTTGTAAAAAGGAATACACATATTTAGATAGAACATAAACTCTTCTTGGATGTGTTATAAGTGTGGATAATTTTTTTCAATTTGCAAGTTTGTCTTCTAGAAGTTGGAAGAAGCAAATAAGAGATAAGTTTTAGCTTACAAATTTAACAATGGCGTTTAATATATAATTCAATTTGTAAGGTTTTTACTTATTCTCTTGTTTAAGTCCCTGTCACCCCAATAAGATATTAGCTTGAGTTGAGATACACATTATTGTCAGCCTTTTGCACTTGTAACTCAACATAACATACACACACACATACACACGCATGCATGCAAACGCACTTAGATATGATGGGTTTGCTAAGTGAGCCACTAAACCAAGAGATATAGATGCCCAACAATCTTTTAGACAACAACGTAGTTGAAAGCAAAAAAAGCTTTATATGTTGGTAATGTTGCCTCTAGTGAATTTCAGCTCAATATTGCTTTGTTTGTGGTAAAGAAACCATTTTTATGTATCTTTAATTAAAATTTTGAAATTGATAGAAAAAATCCAATAAATATTAAACCTTACTACTAACATGAATAAGGGAACCGATCACAAAGCCAATAATGAATTGTTTATATTAGCCGCAATATCCCTTCATGTGAAAAAAATAGAAATGATTACCTTGTCAAAATACATAGGTGACCAGCCTATAAAACATTTCGAATATGGTAAACTTTAAAAGAACTTCATGATTTATGGTTTAAAAGATGTTTATTTCATACACAGTTAGTGGCTCTTTTTTCTTCTTCTTATGGTTGGACTTTGTAAATAGGGGTCTTATAATTTGGATGGTTTGATATAAGAGTATAAAAATGGGTAGATGGTTTGTATATAAGTGTAATGCCCCCAAACCCGGTCTTGGATGGCATTTGTATGCGCCCTAGATTCAAATCATTACATTAATTTCATTGATCTATATTCCATATCATATAAATATTTTCATTTTAAAACATATTCACATAATTCTTTACCTTTACATTAGTGGAAGCATAAAAGAACTATTAAAGCCATAACCATTAACATTCTATAAATGATAGTGTGCAATAGAATCAGTGTAATAATCTCATTCCATACATCTCTAATAGTACGAAGCGAAAAATAACAATTTTACATCATTATCCATGTAACCATAGGAAAAGAAACTAAAGTATTCATGATTACATACTCCCAAATGAGAAAAGGAAGCTTAAATCCATATCATTCTATTACATCATAATTTATCATAAGAGTATTTATTGCTTTTGTCCAAATAAATGTCTCAAAAACATCAAATATAAGATTTTCATTTCAGCACAATTCCACCAAACAACCATCGCCTTCACGCCACCTCAATCCATCATATACCGTCATAACCCATGCCAATTGGGGTGAGTTTGATGGTCTCAACAAGTATAAATTCAAACCATATCCAAAAGATAACAAATATAGATTGCACATAGGTTTATCTTATATAGTATAGACATGAATAACAATACGAAGGTCACACTATAGGAGACAATATCATATCAGTCCATGGAAGAAAATGAATAAACAAACAATCATGTTCTATATCATGGACTACTAAAGGGTACATGTCACAATGTAATGATAAGTGATTCATCTTTTTATTTCAAAATTAGTTAATAAGTCATTTTTTGTAATCATTTTCATACTTCTTATCAATGATTCATTCACTTATTATTAAGATTTAAAAACATTTATAATCACTTGATTTGTTTACTTATAGATTTGGTCAATGTTTTCTTCATTAATTTATATCATTTCATAGTAGATTTTAACATTTTAATCATTATTTTCCATTGTTGCAATCCAATGAGAGATCCCATAACTATTTTCAATGGGGATCAATAGGTTCAAATGAAGGAAATGCACTAGCCAAATCAATAGTAATAACTTCTATTGTTGTGACCCAATGGGAGGTCCCAAAACAATAATAAAATGGGTTCAAAAAGTTAATACTATAATCAAATAGCAATATCCATTGTTGCCACCTAATGGAATGTACCAAATAACATTTTCAAAAGGGGGTCTAAAGAGTTCGAAATAATAATCAAATTTCAATCTCCATTGCTACGACCCAATGGAAGGTCCCAAATAGTTTTACCATTGTTGCAACTCAATGGTAAGTCCCATAAATCATGTTATATCTATTGTTGTGACTTGATGAAAGGTCATATATAGATTACCGGTGTGGTCCTCTATAATTTACCATTGTTATAACCCAATGATAGGTCCCAAATACATATTTTCTCTTGTTGCGACCTAAGGGTAGGTCCCATATAGCATTATCATTGTTGTGACCCAATGACGGGTCCCAAAAACCGTATTCCATTATTATTTTTTGATAGGTTATATTCTATTGTTGCAACCCAATGGAGTCCTAAACGGTTCAATTAGGTTCAAAGGGTTAAATAATTCAAAAAGACCCAAAAAATGGTTCATTGTTCAAAGGATTAATAACGTTTCAAAGTTCAATAAATAATTGAGACATATTAAAGGAAATCAATTGTAATGACCCACTGTAGGCCTCGATTTTCACACGACGGGTAACTCTCTTTTGAAAAGAGACTTACTTATCGTAGGAGAATCCCACGTGATTTGGAGTCGCCACCAATCTTTTTAATGATGTGACTGGACATCAATTTTGAAAACAAAGCATGTTTAAGTTTTAAAATGGGTTTGAAATGTCTGACTCCATACTTAAACTGATCAACTCCCAAAGATTCTAAGGTAAGTTATTCGTTTATGAGTTGGGGAAGGTGTTAGGCACCCTGCCTCATATGCTTTCGCGGTTTCTTATTTTAAACCCATTACAACCTAATGATCCACTCAGTTTATAATATAATAATCTCATTCATTACTTTCTATTCTCATTTTATTGAGATTAAGTAAGTGATCCATGTGCCATTTCTGCTGAAATTTTGGTAGCATAATGGCTGTAATATGGACCCCCTGGGGATAAATAGTGATCCCCATGTCACTTCTTCAATAACCTGATAGTCAACAGATCATAAAAACACTCCAAATATATCACACATCCATCACATCATCATTGTCCATCCGACAGCTCCGTACCCATCATAACCATTCACATTTACACAATTTAAGTAAAATGGACTATGTTGTCTAAAAAATATACATGACTCACTAAAGTCCAAAATAATATGTACAAAACTTCTAATCAAATAAACTAGGCTACTATATACAAGTTGAAGTTCCAAAGTGTGACATTTACCTACTAAGCCACAATTGTATTGTTACCCCATAACCAAAACCTTTAGATGTCTCCTATATATAACATGTTTACAAGTAACTAATCTTTTTATTAAGGGAATGAACATAAATCAAGTGGATTAAGTTGAGAAGCGTACCTTTTGCTACTTCTTATGTAGCTATAGAATTAAAAATAGGTTAGCACGAACAATAGCATTTATTTGTATAAGAGAAATAAGTAAATTGCAAGCAATAACAAAAAAATGAGCTTCCATATGAGCTATGTTTTTAGTTAGAAAGTAAAAAAAAAAGGAATGTGAATCTTTGTATATTCATCATATTAAAAAATAATCTTAAATAAAGAATGAATCAGAGCATAAATTAGCTTTTGGGTTGAGTAACACATATTATGTTGCCTCTCACATAACTAAACAAAAAGAAGAGAAGAGGTTAAGGCTCAAAGAACTAAAGAAAAATTTAATATGAGCAATACATATAAACCGAGTTGAACATATCTAATCCAAGAGACAAGTAAGATAAAATACATAAATGATGTGATCCGACATGGGTAGTGTTATGTTGGGTTAAGTTCGGTTACACCAGGACTAAATGAGAGCAATCAAATTTAAAGATCATATGGATTGTGACTAAAAAAAGGTCACATGTATTTCATGTACACTGAATGACAATGAAAAGAATAGAATGGGGAACAAAGTTTGATTAAAACTTCTATATGCATGAGTTAATATGTCGGATCCTATAAAAAATGTAACTAGATCAACAACAATAAATCTTCCACTTATAAAAAGAGATTATAAAATTTGGCCGAATGTATGAAGCCAATTTCAATGCAAGAATAAAGAATGATAGGGCATTTAGCAAGGGTAAATCTATATTTCCTCACTTTGAAACCTTTGTTCTCACCTAAGGCCCATAACCTTCACATTCATCATAAGATACATGTCCTCAACAAATACATAGATCATGAAATGATGCCTAAAAGAAAAATCAAGACGACTTCTACCTAGGATTTGCTTAAAACCTTTCAACATACAACCCACACATGCATTGAAAATAAATAAATGAAATAAGAATTCACTATGGAGAGTAACATATCAACAAATTGAGCGGAAATCTCTTATTCGATACATCTAATGAAACCAATAAACCAATAATGCAAATTTTATAGTTCTAAAGAATCCATTGCTGAGATGATTCCCCATGAGTGCAAGGAATCATAATGCATCATGCATAAATCTAAGTTATTCAATTAGAACAAAAAAATGTCCCAATATACCACAATTGGTGATATGAAATGAGAAAGCCAAAATGTAAACTAAGGTGAGAACTATCAAGAGAACTGAATCCGATGTGAACAGAGGGAGGCGATCTGCTATGTGGTGAAAAAGAATCAGTTTTGAATTGAATGTGGACTGATGGAAAGGTTGAATCAGTTTTGAATATCAAAATATATATGAGAGATTCTGAATGTGAAAAGGTATAATACTGCAAAATGATCAATCAGCTCCATGGTAAGCTAAAAAAATGCATCATGGTCATATACAAAGAATGCTATACAAAAGAAAATCTAACACGAAATAAGACTCCTGATTGAAATAATTCAAATTTATTTGAAAGGTGAACACTTGCCATGTTAAATTAGACTGTATAACCCTTGTGGTTTAGAAGCAAAAAACCCTCTCTTGGACCTACAATCGTGGAATGCAGTCCTAGGGACAACTATTTCCCAATGAATTCATTTCCCCCACGACATTCTTTAGAAACTACAAGTCAACAAGTTACAAAACTAGATCAGTTGACAACATTACCATAATAAATAAATAAATAAATAAAAACAAACCTAATGCTAAAATAATTAACACACACTACAGAGACCAAACAAGCAAGCAGTCCATGAACCAAACGAGCAACTATAAAAAAGAACTTGGAAAATATAAAAAGGCATAGGCAAGAGTAAACATAAATATAAACAAATAAATAATTGAAATACGCATACCTGTGTAATTGAGATTAGCTTTACAGAACAGACTATGCCGAATAGACTTCTTTCAGAAAAGGAAGACGAGGTATTTTAAAATACCTCGATTGTAGCGCATGTTAAAGGAACTTTGGGTTTCACTCTTAGCTTCAGGTAACTGAGCAGAGCAGGGGGTTCTTGCTAGGATTTGAATGAGGGGAGCTTGAACTAGTTTCAGCGCATCGGTTGGGGCTTTTTTTGTAGAGATCCTCCCCCCTTGTTGCCGCTGAACGAGCTTCCAGACCTCCTCTTTTTGGTGTGGTTGTTTTGGATTTTATAGAGAGGGAGGAAATGGGGTGTCGTGAGGGAGAAGGAAGAGGATGGATGTGTGTAGGGCATGCAAAGGAGAGGAGAGGGGGTTTGGCAGGAAGGGAGTTAGAAGGGGGGTTTGCATGTACGAAGAGGAGAAGTAGGGGATGATGGTGAGCAGATGGGTTGCGTGAGGGAGAGGGAGTGCAGGTGGGAGCAATAGAGAGAGGAAGAGAGAGAAAGGGGGTTTCCCTTCTCTGCTGCGTAGGGGATGGCCAACAGGGAGAGAGAAAAAGAGGCGGGATGAGGGAGAGGGGAAACCGAGAGAGAAAGGGAGAGTGAGAGAGAAGAGGGGTGGCCGGAGGGAGAGAGGGTGGAAGGAGAGAGGGAAAATAAAAGAGGGAGAGAGGGGGTGCTCAGAGGGTACCTACTGTGCAGGGGGTGGCCAGGGAGATGGTCGTGGGGGGGCAGGGAGGTGGTCGCTGGTGAGAGAGAGAAGAGGGGGGGAAAGAGGGGTTTTCCCTCTCCCTTGCGCTGGGGGTGGGTGGCCAAAAGAAAAGAGAAGAAAAAAAAAGAAGAAAGGAAGAAAAGAAAAAGAAAGAAAAGAAAGAAAAAAAAAAGAAAAAGGAAAAGGAAAAAGAAAAAAAAGGAAAAAAAAAGGAAAGAAAGAAAGAAAGAAAGAAAGAAAAAGGGAAAGGAAAAGAAAGAAAAAGAAAGAAAAAGAAAGAAAGAAAGAAGGAAAGAAGGAAAGAAAGAAAGAAAGAGAGAAAGAAGGAGGGAAAAGAAAAGAAAGGAAAAGAAAGGAAAAGAAAACAAAGGAAA